>JAREYC010000033.1:0-144011 GCA_030015325.1 Cryptoblepharus egeriae | reverse complement strand
CCTTGGTTCTCGTTCCTTAATATTACAGGAACACCAGGCAGTGCAAAAACCAATGAACAGATCAAGCGTGTAATGGCGGCATTGCAACATGAGAACCGTTTAGAAAATACCATTGTTATTGTGACAGCCAATTACAACAATCAAGGTAAGCCAGAAAACGAGTGGTTAAACGGTAAGCACTTTAATCGTGATAATATGCAGGTGCCACTATTTATTTACTGGCCGAATACCCCTGCCCAACAAATAGATAAGCTGACTAGCCATCAAGATGTCATGACCACGCTAATGCAACGTTTACTACACGTTAGCAATTCGCCAGATGACTACAGCCAAGGTGAGGACTTATTTAGCGCACAGCGAGCCTACCCGTGGGTGATCACTGGCAGCAATGATGATGTCGTTATTACCACTGACAATACCACTCTCTATATGGACCATAATGGCCAATTTAATATCTATGATAAACAAGGCGCTATAGAGAAAAATGAAAAACCGGATTTAGCTGAGCTTTTGAAGATTTTCACTGAATTAAAACGTTTTAATGAAAATTAGTGCTTAAATATCAACCAGTCGCATCATGGCTCTCTTGCATTTAGGTGCAAATTGAGTAGTATAAATCAGAGTTCGGCATGTAGCGCAGCTTGGTAGCGCACCGTCATGGGGTGTCGGGGGTCGTAGGTTCAAATCCTATCATGCCGACCAACTTTTTATAAAGAAACCAACCTGTTAGGGTTGGTTTTTTTGTGATGAATTTGGAGTGGGTAAGGTTGGGTAAAAGTCCAACTTAGTTACTTATCGTTTCTCTCATAATCTGCTGCTGCAATCTGCGCATTTTTAGCTTCTTCTCCCGCTAACACGACTTTGTCCTTTACCGACATCTAAGCTTTCAATTATGTTTTTTTTGAGCACTAATAATAAATATCATTGGGCGCTCTTTTTCCTCATCTAATATCGGATTTTTTGCAATTTGCTTGCTCGATGGCCCCCATTCATCTAGGGCAACAATTTCAAATCCAGCAGAAATTAATAAGTTAACCCACGTTGATAATTTTCTATGCTGCTTCACAACACCATCAGCAAACCAATGGCTAATTCTATTGCCTTCTTGCTGGTACTGATTAACAGGCCAAGCTTTATTACCATGCTTATCTGTACACCATTCTTGAATAAGTGGTGCGGTGTATATTGGGTGCTCTGCTGAAAAAACCACCCTTCCACCTTGATGTAAAGCTTGATATAACTTAGTTAATAAAGAATAGATATCAACCACATAATGTAGAGCCAACGAGCTATAGATCAAGTCATATTGTTCAGTGGGTAAATCCAACTGTTCCAAATCCGCTCGTAAATAGGTTATAGCTGAATCATCTGTCATTGAAATTGCTTTTTCGAGCATCTTTTCGGAGAGATCAACGCCTGTTACCTGTGTCGCACCTTGAGTTCTAGCCCAACGACAAAACCAACCATAACCACAGCCTAAATCTACAATAGATTTCCCATTTAGATCAGGTAATAACTGCTGTATGGCATCCCATTCTGGCGCACCATTTAGCCCTTCAACTGAGCGAGGCAATGTTGCATAACCTGCAAAAAAATCAGGGTCGTCATAAATATTTTGAGACATAGCCTATCCCTACAATAATAAGAAACTCTGGCTATCATATTCTATATTTCTTAATTTTAATAAAAAATACGACTGTATTGATTTACAGCGATTAAATGCGGCTAAAGAGTGAGATTTGGAATAGGCTTTTAGTATACTCTAATACCATCAAACTGATACATTTCGTATTAACGAATAACTGACTGATAATGAAAACTGACTTTAGAGAAGCAACATTAGTTGATATCAATGCTATATTTGCCATAGATACCGTTGCTACTGATGAACGTTACAACGATATTAAACAATGGGTCAAACAGAACATCTGTTTTGTACTGGAAACCAACAGCGAAATATTGGCTTATGGCGTACTGCATCATCATTTTTTTTCGTATGACTTTATTGAGTTATTAATGGTCAATATAAATCACCGAAAACAAGGTATCGGCCTTACCCTGATTAATGCATTAAAAAAACAGAGTAAGACTGGGAAAATATTCACATCGACTAACCAATCAAATCATGCAACGCAAAGGCTGTTCGAAAAAGCTGGGTTTATTCTTAGTGGCCACATTGATAACTTAGATGAAGATGACCCTGAACTAATCTACTGCTATAAACCCGATTAAATTGCCCTAAGCTTAAGGTTATAAAAGTGATTTTTCCATAACAACAGTTTGTAACTTATGAGAAAACTCACTGTATACTTCTGAATCTATTGTTGATGGATAACTTAATACTTCGAGTGCATGCGGTTGATTTTCAGGATAATAACTTGGGTGCGTATGTATGTAACTGTTCTTATGAAAACCGCAGTGCTGATAAAAAGACCAACGTTTTCGGCTAATTTCATCAATAACCGGGTCTATTTCTAAAATCACTTTACCCACGTCATGGCAAAATTGTTTCAACACCTTCTGCCCATACCCCTGGCCCCTTAATACTGGAGAGATAGCAAGATGTTCAATGTAATAATAATCTTGGATTCTCCAACAGCCAATAAAGCCAATGAAAATGCCATTCTCTTCGAAACTGAGTAAATAATAATCGTTATGTTTTAGTATTGCTTTTCTTCCTTGATAGCTTCTTTGTTCATATAACGGGAAAGCAGTATCATACAGAGGGTTAATTACGGATATCGCTTGGCTATCTTCATTCGAAATTCTTAAAGAATGTAACATTTAATTGAAACTCGCCTTTATAAAAATATACTTCCTAAGAATACTTTATTTTAGTTCTCTGACAATCAATTTATGATTCACTCAAAAATATTAACTTTTTGTTTTCACTTATTTTTATTTTTCTTATCTCCCGCCGATAAAAATATTTACGACGCCATCTTGACTTTTTTCTCTAATAGTTCTAAAAATACTGTATATTAATACAGTCTTATTAGAGGCTACTATGTTACGTATAGAAGTATTATTCGATAAAAATGCACGCCAAAAACCCAGCGCTGTTGTTTTACAGGCTCTTGAAACTGAGATTTTACGCAAACTTCAAAACCAATACCCTGATATGGTGACACGCGTTGGTTTTAGTTCACAACAGCGCGTTAATATTTCAGGCACAAAAATCGCAGAGGATAAAACCCGTATTGAAGAAATACTGGAAGAAATTTGGATGGATGATGGCTGGATCCCTGAAGAAACAACAGTGGATTAACCAAATATCTAAAAGGAATGCTGACTTACTGTATAGCATTCCTTTTTTCTTTGACTAAAATGCATAGCTAAAACCGGTTAAACCTATCACCCCTAATCTTTGCTCTGTTAATGTACTATTCCCTGCATCACCGACTAAATAATAAGCACCAAGCCCAGTATATAATATTAAATTCTCATCGACGTTATAATTTAAAATAGCAGAACCATGCACATCGTTAAACCCACTACCAGCTTCATATTCAGCGAATTTAGAACGACTAGCTTGTTGTTTTGAAACACCAAAGTAAGCTTGATTGTTCGCTTTATTTCCCCAAACCGTTGCTAAGTTATACTCTATTTCCCACTGCTTATTAATTTCATTACTCGTATTAATACCTAGCTCAACAGTAACCGCTCTACCGATATGACGACCACCATAATGACGGTCTTTAGTTGCAACATCAGTCATTGCATACAATTCATAGTCATTGAGATGATAAAAAATATCGAACCCCACCAATAATGAGCTATCTAAATCACCCATTCCTTTAAGATCTTTATTTTTATTACCTAGAAAACCTATTTTTTCATCTCGACCTGAGTCATAACCTAATGAACTCACAATGGAAAGATTATCTGTTAGTCCGATTCCCCATGCTACACCTTCAATACCAACACTAAATACACCATAATTTTCTGAACTATAAAAATATGTCGCATCTAAATTTGGCCCTAACTGATACTTTTTTGAACCTTCATAAGCAGGGGCAACATTAAACCCAGCCCCGGCGACAAAAGCGCTTTCACCCGCAAGAGAATAACTGCAAGGAAAAATACCGATGATTAACGCCGCTATTGGCTTTAAATTTCTCATATCTGAATTTTACTCGCTATTCATCAATAAATTTTATGTCGAAGGAATGATCTAATTTCTTTTACTGGATTCAACTTGTTACTTCCTTCATTTGCTATTCGAACCTGAGAAATACAGTTATTAACATTCACACACGTCGAAATTTCATTTAGTGTGAATGTAGATAAACTAGCCGTAGACGTTTTATTGAAATCTTTTCCAATAAAGATTAAAGCGAGTACGATAGCTGCTATAAAGAGTGGCACTTCATAAAATGCTTGTTTCATCATCAATGCTCTTATCGTGACAACGGTGAGATGATAATAAACAGTCTATTATTTTGTACCTTAAAAGTGGGTTAAACCAACATTAAGATAAGCTTAAATATCAGCTCAACACTAACTTGGTATATTGTCTGACGTTAATCATCTGCTTATACTTAGTCGCAGAGGTAATAATATGAATATCCTATTAGTAGAAGATGATCTCCAATTGGGAAAAGCCCTTTGTCGAGGACTCGAACTTGCTGGTTTTAGCCCCTGTTGGGTAAGACTACTTGCTGATGCAAAATTACAACTCGCTTCACGCAATTTTGACCTCATGTTATTAGATTTAGGTTTACCCGATGGTGATGGTCATGAAGAATTAATTTCTTGGCGTCATTCAGGGGAATCGATTCCTATTATTATTCTTACTGCTAGGAATCAAATGGATAATTTAGTATCGAGCTTAGATTCAGGTGCTGATGATTTTTTAACCAAGCCTTTTGCTATGCCTGAGCTTATTTCTCGAGTCAAAGCGGTTAGTCGCCGTATGGCTGGTTTTTCATCTGAAATATGGCAATTAGATAATCTGCAATTAAATCCTTTGAATCACCAAGTGACTCTAAATGATCAGTTGCTACTGCTTTCAGGTAAAGAGTATCTATTATTGTATGAATTAATTAAGAATGCGGATAATGTTGTTAGAAAAACAGATTTAGAGCAACGCTTGTTTGGTTTAGATGACGTTGAAAGTAATTCTTTAGAAGTTCATATTCATAATTTACGCCGTAAAATAGGCAAAGACCGTATAATTACTATCCGAGGTATTGGTTATTTGTTAAAAAAAGAAGCGATACCCAGTGAAAGTTAAATCATTTTTTGTTTATACCTTTGGTTTGCAGATTAGCTCCGTTATTTTTTTATGGCTGCTACTTGTTGGCTGGTTACAATTTTTTTATTGGCCCTCAATTCATGATGAACTTAATGAACAACAAGTTGTTATAACCCAAGGTTTCGCGAAAACACTGAGCGTTGTTACTGATAACCCAGAATCTTTCACTGGTGTAGCCGATAACCTACAACAACTTTATTCTGCCGCTATGGAAAGTGGGGGTGAAATTAGTTATCGACCTTTTATGGTGGTCAGAGACAAACTAGGTAATGTTTATTACCGAAACAGTGATAAATTACACGTTCCGTCGCTTAAATCTGTTTCTGAGCTTGCTGCATTACATAAAGACTGGCACTTTACTTCTGCATGGAATGACCAAGGAACGTTTGAAGTTGTCCTTGCCGAATCCTATAGCGACCGCAAATCCTTATTAGGCAACCCAGCCGAAGGTACCGCAATTCCTCTCGCCTTTATCTTAGGTATTATGCTGTTAGCAATTTTAATTACCGCTTACTTTAGCTTACGACCTCTAAGGCAATCTGCAAAACTTATTTCTAGCCGTCAACCCGGTAATTTAACCCCAATAGAAACCAAAGATCAGTACAAAGAAATTCGCCCTATTATTGCAGCCATAAATAACTTAATGGCTCGTGTTGATGCCGCTAATCAGCGGGAAAAACGTTTTATGGCCGATGCAGCACATGAACTACGTACGCCGATTGCTGCCGTTATTGCTCAATTACATTTATTAATGCAAATTGATAATCCGAAAGAAAAAGAAGAAATCATCAATGATATGCAAGAAACTTTAAATCGCGCAGCATCGCTTTCACATCAACTTATTGACTTAGCAAGGCTAGAAACAGAAGATTTCTCTTTAAATAAAGAACACATTGACCTGCCAGCACTAATTAGTAATCTAATATCCTCTCATGTGCCTTATGCCATTAATAAAAATATTGATGTTGAATTTCAAAGCCCTAATTCTTTTTCTATCCTCACCGATAAACTCGCATTAAGTAATATTTTTACTAATCTCATTGAGAACGCGATTAAATATTGTCCTGAAAAAGGGAAAATAAAGGTGATTTTAAAAGATCTCACACCATTTGGAGCAACTATTTCTATCCAAGACAATGGACGAGGAATTCCAGAAGAAAGCCGCCAGCTTATATTTTCCCGTTTCTACCGCGTACCAGGAACGATGGAAACGGGAAGTGGTTTAGGGTTATCTATCGCTCATAATCTCGCCAATAAAATTGGCGCTGTAATTAGAGTTACTGATGGATTAGATAATCAAGGGATTGGCTTTATTATTGACTTACCCTAAACCTGATTATGTTATTGAGTTAACAGCATTCACTATTCTTTCTCGATAGAATACGCCTTTTATAAGTTAATATACTTACACTTAAAAGAGGCAATAATGTCCAAGGCATTAGTGATTATTGATCTCATTGAAGAGATAATTGGTAAAAATGGCTTATCTAATTCGAGTTACCAACAAACCTGCTACCGTAAAATTGTTGAAAAAGCCAACCAAGCAGCACAGTATGCAAGAAGTCACCATATACCTGTGATTTGGGTTAAAGTTGGTTTTTCTGATAACTACCATGACGTTCCTGTAGGCTCCCCTATGTTTCAACAAGCCAAAAGTCTTGGTGCCTTAAAATTAAGTGGCAATGGTTGTAATTGGGCTAATGACCTTGAAGTGGCATTTCGCGACCCAGTGATGATTAAAAAAGGCGTTTCCGCTTTTGCAGGAAATCATTTTCATAAATGGCTCTGCGATAATGGCATTAAAGAATTATTTATCGGAGGAGTGAGTACCGTCAAAGCAGTGCAAAGTACTGCCAGACAAGCTCATGATTTAGGTTATTATGTCACTGTAATTGAAGATTTATGTGCCGCTCCAACACCAGAACTCCACCAACAAAGTATTCAGGCATTGGATGGCATGGTTACAGTTTCATCGGTTAAAGAATTTATGCAATTAAAATAACTAACTTTATATTATTTTAATTTTTGTAGGTAAATTTCACGTAGCCGGATAGCGACCTTCCCCGGCTCCCCTTCCCCGATTGGTTGACCATTCACCATAACAACTGGCCACACCAATGTTGTCGCTGAAGTAATAAAGACTTCCTTGGCAGTTAATAACTCGTCGAGGTTAAAGGATTTTTCAACTATATTTAGTCCTTGCTCTTTTGTGAGTTCTAAAATGGCTTGACGAGTAATACCTGGAAGAATTTCATTATTTAACCCTCTGGTTTGTATTTGGTTCTGCTGGTTAACAATGAAACAATTACTGGAACTGCCTTCTGTAATAGTGCCATCTTTTACAAAAATCGCATCATCCGCATTGTGTTGTTTTGCAAATTCTTTTGCCATCACGGCCGCTAATAAAGCCACTGTTTTAATATCACAACGTTGCCAACGAATGTCATCGACGGTTACAACTTTAATTCCAGATTTCGCTTTCTCACTTTCAACAATTTTCGTCTGTTGTGCAAATAATATTAAAGTCGGTTTAGTCTCTTTATCTGGATATAAAAAGTTACGCTGTTTTGCATTACCTCGGGTAAGTTGAAGGTAGATAAGCCCTTCATGTAATGCATTTTGTTGAATTAATTGTAAGTGAATTTGTTTTAATTCATCCAACGTATACGGTAAAGAGAGATTTAACTCAGTACAGGAACGTTGTAAACGAGCCATATGATGGTCAAAATCAACTAACCTACCATTAATAATTGCGGTCACTTCATAGACCGCATCCGCAAAAAGAAACCCTCGGTCAAAAACGGATACTGTTGCCTGTTCTTCCGGTAAAAAATGGCCATTTACATAAGTAATCATACGCTATATTCCTTTATCAATCAGATCATTACCTAATTTACAATTAACCATACACCATCTTGTAAAAATTACCTGCCACTCACTCACACTTTTCTTATTCAATGTACTCATTTGGCTCAAATTAGCGCAATAAAGCTGAGAAAAATCCCCTACAAACAACCAATTAAAATATAGTTTAATATTTAAAATAAATTTTATATATTAACTTGACATTAACATGCTATTAGCTAAAATGCTCTCACGTGATCTGGATCACACTTTAATTTGGAGCCATCTATGAATAGCATCAAAGAATTTATCAGCAGTGTACAAGAAGTTGTTGAATTACTGTCTAAGCGTTTTATGTAATTAAGTTTTTTAGTTAATCAAACCTTTCGTTTACCTCATCATTAGCGTTAATTGCATTATTTTTGCACAACGACCTTGCAATCAAGGTCGTTTTTTTTTATTCAAAAACATTTTCAATAATCTCTGCCACAATCGCGGTTCCTACTGCGACAAGAAGCAGGTCTCGACCACTTACCTTCCATTCATAGCCAACGTAAACAGGTAATTGTGTTAAAAATTCGGAAGGGAGTACTTTTTTAGCAATACCTGGGGGAAGTGGCTTCCCTCGGCTAACTTGTTTTGCAATGCCTGGTGGTAAACTATTATAACCCGTTAGGCCATACTCAATAGCTAAAGGCCTAACACGGCCAAAATTCACATTAAAAATAACATTAGCCCGCTGTTGTTTATCATAATATTTGCTTGATTTAGCATGCTTCGTCTCTTGGTTGCCATTCCCTTTATTCGAATTTCCTTTATTCCAGTTTCCTTTATTTTCATGGCTTTGTTGATGTCCTTTTCCATTCCCTTGACCTTGGTTACCATTCGAGGATGAATTGGCGAGTAACGGTGTACATGCAACAATCGGCAATAAGATATACTGCAAGAGAACTGAGTAAATCGGCTTTTTAAATATGTTCATAATAAATTCCTGCAAAATTAATATGACATTAAGACGTTATGTAGAACATTATGCTTAGTTATAACGGCTCACAATCAGAAAATACTTATCCCGCGTAATGTTATGTAAATGTTATTCCTCTAATCAAAATAAGATATTCCTTCATTTATAATGCCTTTATTACCACTAATACTACTTTCTTATAGAGACTAATACTTAACACCAACAATAATAATTAAGACGGAATTTAATCTCGTTAGCCATGAAATTCCATTGCGTCTATGATAAGGTCTCTTAACTACTTGATATTTTAATATCTGAATACCGCTAAATAAAATGGTGAGAAGGAGAAAACATGCAGCAGCAACTGCTAGAATGGGTACGTCAATTTAACCAAGATTACGCTGATTTAGCCTCTTTACTTATGGTACTCGGCTTAATCCTTATCGTTGCCGGTGTATTACACCTAATCCTGCACAAAATACTACTCCCTCGATTAGAAAAACGTGGACAAAAAGTCGCAGGAACTTGGGCTCAGCTCATTACCCAACATAATTTTTTCAACCGCCTTGCATTTGTTATTCAAGGTGTTGTCGTTAATATCCAAGCAACCCTTTGGTTACATTCAGGTTCAACCGCTCAAGCCGTTCTTAACGTCGGCTCACAAGCTTGGTGTTTATTATTTGGCTTATTAACGCTTTATTCTGTACTTGATATTATTCTTGGGGTGCTTCAACGCGCGGCAAAAACAGCACACTTACCACTCCGAGGGATATTCCAAAGCCTTAAGCTGCTAGCCACCATTTTAATTGGCATCATGATCATTGCCTTACTAATTGGCAAATCACCATTGATTATTCTCAGTGGTTTAGGTGCAATGACCGCGGTCATGATGTTAGTTTTTAAAGACCCAATCATGGGGCTCGTTGCTGGTATCCAACTTTCTGCCAATAACATGGTTAACATTGGTGATTGGCTTGAAATGCCAAAATATGGAGCTGATGGAGCGGTTATTGATATTGGCTTAACCACGGTGAAAGTCCGCAACTGGGATAATACAGTCACCACAATTCCCACTTATGCACTCATTTCTGATTCCTTCAAAAACTGGAAAGGAATGACAGAGTCAGGTGGGCGCCGTATGAAACGGAGTATTCGTTTAGATGCCAACAGTGTGCATTTTTTAACTTCTGAAGAAATATCCCACTTTGTGAAAGCCAATTTACTTGAACCTTATATCGACCAAAAGATATCAGAGATCCAAGTGTTTAATTCTAGTCTACCTGATGATAAAGCAATCCCGTTAAATCAACGCCGTTTGACAAATATTGGTACTTTTCGCGCTTATATTGAAGCCTATTTAAAATCACACCCCAATATTCATAAAGGTATGACTATCATGGTCAGGCAGCTAGAGTCTGACACAAACGGAATTCCAATCGAAATATACGCCTTTACCAATACAACAGTCTGGGTTGAGTACGAAAGAATACAATCCGATATCTTTGACCATATCTTTTCTATCCTGCCACAATTTAATTTGATGGTTCATCAAGCACCTACCGGAAATGATGTTAGGATGATAGGTCATTCCCCAGAAAAATAGTTAATACTAAGTGATTAGTTAGTGTTTCTTATTTATCTACACCTAAAGTAGTAAGTCTAAGAGGGAGAGATCCCTCTTTTATCTTACTTCTCCATTATTCGTTATATAAAAAATAATATTTCGATAGTTAATCAAAATAGAAGTAATTTCTGTCATTAGTAGAAAAAAGTCCTTATATATTAAATAAATACATTCTACTTATTAGGGATAACATTGATGTAAGTCATGTAACTCAGCGGAGACTTTTTTTAACATATAAAAAAAGAAAGTAATGTTGTTATTTACATATAGGCAATGTCAATGCATAAAATTAAAACAAATACTCAATTTGGAGAACTGAGCAGGAGGGAGTTTATACAAACCTCTGCAACCGTAGCCGGTGTCGCTGCAGTTGCTGGCTCAATCACTCTGCCTTTTGCGGCTCAAGCAAAAACACCAGCAATCATGCCTGACGAAGTCAGCGAGAAAATTAGCTATAGCGCTTGCTTAGTTAACTGTGGTAGTCGTTGCCCATTAAAAGTTCATGTGAAAGATGGCGTTATCAGCCGTATCTCCAATGAAACGATGTATGACGATTCAACCTTAGGTGAACACCAAATTCGCCCATGCTTGCGTGGTCGCTCAGTTCGTTGGAAAACCTATAACCCGGATCGATTAAAATACCCAATGGTACGTGTTGGCAAACGTGGTGAAGGTAAATTCAAGAAAATTTCTTGGGATGAAGCGACAACAATTATTGCTGAAAAATTAAAGTATACCATTGAAAAATATGGTAATGATGCTATTTATTATCAATATGGTTCAGGTTCAACTGGCGCAAACTTACACGGCCGCGCAGCTTGTAAGCGTTTATTAAGTTTAACTGGTGGTTTCTTGGGTGATTATGGCACATATTCATATGCTCAATTAATGGAAATCACACCTTACGTATATGGTAGCGTTGAAGAGTCATATCTATCTGAAATCCAAAACTCTGACTTAGTCGTCATGTTTGGTCATAACCTAGCAGAAACACGCATGTCAGGTGGCGGACAGTTCTATGAAACCCTTAACGCATTAGATAAAAGCAAAGCAAAAGTTATTATCATTGACCCACGCCGTACGGATAGTGTCACAACCTTGGGCGCTGAATGGATCCCAATTTATCCAGGTACTGATGCGGCATTAGTTGCAGCACTTGGATATGTCATGATCCAAGAAGAATTAACGGATGAGGAATTCCTAAAAAATTATTGCGTAGGTTGGGATGAATCAACCTTACCAGCGTCTGCGCCACGTAATGCGTCATATAAAGATTATATTTTAGGTAATGGCCCTGATGGCATTGCTAAAACACCGGAGTGGGCAAGCAAATTAACCGGTATCTCCGTCGCACGTATTAAGCAACTGGCTCGTGAAATCGGCAATGCAAATAGAGCATGGATATCACAGGGCTGGGGCTTACAGCGTACCGAAAATGGTGAACAAGCTTGTCGCTCTATCATGATGTTACCATTAATGTCCGGTAACATTGGTCGTGCCGGTACGAATACGGGGTTATGGGGTAATAGCTATGCATACCCTGTCGCAGGTTTTGCTTTACCTAACCCAGTAAAAGCACTGATCCCAACTTATATGTGGTCTGAAGCTATTGTACGTGGGAAAGAATTAACCGCTGAAAACGGTGGTATTAAAGGCGTTGATAAATTAAACAACGACATCAAGTTTATGTGGTGTTACTCCAGTAATGTCATTGGTAACCAGCATGGTGATTTAAACAAAACCCACGAAATACTTTCCGATGAATCAAAATGTGAATTCATTTTAGTCTGGGATAACCATGACACCCCATCCGCAAAATATGCAGATTTATTGTTACCGGATGTCACAACCGTTGAAACCAACGATTTAATCAATAACTCCTATGCAAGTGGTGCGTACCATTATTTAGTTCGCCTACAAAATGCCATTGAGCCATTGTGGGAAAACCGCCCTAACTATGACGTGTTAGCAGAAATTGCTGAGAAAATGGGTGTCAAAGATCAATTCACTGAAGGCCGCACCTACGCAGAATGGATTGAGTTCTGTTACAACAAAACACGTGAAAAGATGCCTCATTTACCTGAATTCAGTGAAACCGATGGTGCAGGTATTATCGACCGTAAGTTCCTGAACAGCTCAGAAAATATTGCATTGAAGAAATTCCGTGATGACCCAGTCAATAACCCATTGAAAACACCGTCAGGTAAAGTTGAAATCTATTCGGAACAACTGGCTGAGCGTGTCAAAAATTGGGAATTGCCAGAAGGCCAACGCATTCCTGCCATTCCTGAATATTGTGTGAATAAAGAAGGTGTTGAAGCCCAAGCAAGCCAGCAGAAACATCCTCTGCTAATGACAGGCTTCCATGATAAAGGCCATGTGCATTCAACGTATTACAATGTTGCTATGCTCCGTGAGGCTATTCCGCATCAATTTTGGCTCAACCCGATTGATGCACAACAACGTGGGCTAAGTAATGGCGATATGGCAGAAATATTTAATGACCGCGGCCGAATTCAAATTAAAGTGAAAGTGACTGAGCGTGTATTACCCGGTGTTATCGCCGTTCCACAAGGTGCATGGCGGATGCTTAATAATGACGGGCTAGATGTGGGGGGTTGTATTAATACATTGACATCTCATGTTCCTTCGCCTTTGGCTAAAGGAACACCACAACACACTAACCTTGTTGAAGTTAAACGCGCTTAAGGAGTTGAATGATGAAACAATATGGCTTTTACTTTGACTCCACAAAATGCACTGGCTGTAAAACATGTCAAGTCAGTTGTAAGGATGAAAAAGATTTAGATTTAGGTCCAAAATTCCGCCGTGTCTATGAGTTTGGTGGTGGTAGTTGGCAAAAACAAGATGGTATTTGGCAACAAAATGTTTTCAATTACTATCTTTCTATTTCATGCAACCACTGCTCTAACCCAACTTGTGTTGCAGGTTGCCCTACGGGTGCAATGCATAAACGTGAAGAAGATGGTTTAGTGGTTGTTGACCAATCTATTTGTGTCGGTTGCCGTTACTGTGAATTGCGCTGCCCATATGGTGCACCACAATTTGATGAGAAGAAAAAGCTCATGAGTAAATGCGACGGCTGCTATGAACGCGTCGCAAAAGGCATGAAACCGGTTTGTGTTGAGTCTTGCCCGCAGCGTGCTTTGGATTTTGATGATATTAATGTTCTGCGTGAGTTACACGGCACAGAGTGTGGAATTGCACCAATGCCAGACCCAAGCCTAACGAACCCGAATATTGTCATTAAACCACACAAAGATGCGAAGCCATTTGGCGATAAAAATGGCGAACTAAAAAACCCTGCGGAGGTGTAAAATGCATGAATTACCACTCGTTTTTTTCACCGTCTTAGGACAATCAGCTGCTGGGCTTTTCTTACTCGCTTATATCAGCCGTAGAATGGGTTCTATTGACGATAAACAATTAAAAACTGCCAATATTGTTGCCTTTATTATTATGATAATTGGTTTAGGTATCGGTGGGTTACACGTCGGCCAACCATTACGCTTCTTTAATATGCTATTGGGCGTAGGCCGTTCACCAATGAGTAATGAAGCGTTCTTAAGCGGTGTATTTGTCGGCTGTGCTGCTGCAACGTTATTTTTTACGCTGTTTTTCAAGCACACGCTATTACGTGAATTGGCTAATATTGCTGCGGTACTGTCAGGACTTGCCTTTGTTTGGTCAATACCTCAAGTATATAACATCGCCACTATTGCTAACTGGAATACTGGTTACACCACGCTGCAAATGTGGATGACGATGTTAGTCGGAGGTGGTGCATTAGCGATTGCTATCGGTGCTCGCGGTTTAGGTATTGCCGCGTTCTTAGTGGGTACTTTTGCTATCTTTGCCAGCCGTGCGAGTTACCAAGCTTTCTTAGCAGAAACAGGCCCCGCGCTTAGCGGTGAGCAAACCGGCTTTTGGGGCTTCCAAGTCGTTGTCTTAGCCATTGCTTTAGCGGCGTTCGTGGGAATGGCCTTAAAACACCGCGCGCCAAAAGCGACATTAGCAACTTGTGCCGCCGCCGTATTATTAGCTGAACTTGCTGGCCGTATTGCGTTCTATAATTTATGGCAGATCACCATGTAACCCTTTGTTGTTACTGTGTTAAGATAATCTATCAAAGAACTCCTTTTGGGGTTCTTTGTTTAGTAAGCCAACAATATCCTGCATCCATACCATGGCAGCAAATCAAATAACGATGTCATGCTGTAGCGCAAAATAAGACGGATAAAATAATATGATTGACACGACAATGATCCGCATCCTTGGTGCGTTTTTCTACTACTCTCCGCAATCGGATACTTTACGCAACGTCTACCCTGTCTTAGGTGAATTACCCCAATTACATTCATGGGAAAACCCAGAACAAATTCAGGCTATTTGTACTTCGTTATCACAAACACAACCCGATGATATTGCTTATGATTACTCGAGATTATTCGAAGGGCAAGGTAGCATGCCAGCACCACCATGGGGCTCAGTGTATCTTGAACATGATAATACGGTAATGGGTGAGTCGACCGCGGCGTATCGCCATTTGTTACAATCCAAAGGGTTAATTACCGACACGGGTATTCGTGAACCAGAGGACCAATTTGGTTTAATGTTAATGGCTATTTCTGCACTCGCTGAACAAGGGTGTGATGACGCAATTATTGAGCTATTAGAGCAACATTTATTGCCTTGGGCCTACCGCTATTTGGCATTAGTCCAACAAACTGAAACGGAAACAACGTTCTACCCTAACCTCGCTAAGATTACTGAAATTTACTTAGCGGGTTTGCAACAGCAACTTAAATTAGTTCCTGCCCAAGTTGAATTATTCCGTTAAACCATGAAAGTATCTAATGAGCGGTAAATCGTCACCGCTCATTGGTGGCTAAAATGAGGAGTTTGGTTCCTGTAAAAAAGCGATTTCTTCACGAGTTGATGGCCGCCCTAAGATTTCATTTCGATGTGGATAACGGCCAAATTTATCGATAATCGCTTTATGGCGCATTTCATAATCTAATGTACTGTCATCACCAAGCATGCGAAATAATTCAACAGCTTGTAAATGAATAAAGCTAGATTCCGAATGCATAAATGGCATTAAAACAAACTTACGCTGTGATAGCGTCAGTAGATTATAATCAGGCAGCTTGATCGCTTCTTGAGCTAAAACCAACGCCATACCATCCTGAGCAAATGACCTCGGTGTATCACGCCATAAGTTGCGTGAAAATTGGTCCAAGACAATTATTTCAGCTAGTCGACCACGAATAGAAGCTCTCCAATATGCCAATTCCCCTTTAGCCGCGCGCTCGCAGGTATGAGCAAACCGCTGGGCTATCGTCAAATCAAATTTAGCACTTTTTTCAAACCACTGTTTTGGTGTTGATTCTTCAAACCAAAATGAAAGCACTTCTTCCATGGCATTCATAATTAATTCCTATCTATTTCTTATTAGGGGTTGTCATAATCCTAGTTAAAAATAACGTTAATTGACAGGCTTGAGCTCTTAAAACGGTTATGTGTAGATAATTATTTTGTTTTTTTGCGATCTGGCACTAAAAAAACACTCAATACTCGCAAAGTCATTTTAACAATATTGATCGTTATTTATTATCAAATTATTTATTTTGCACCTATAATAATCTGCAACTTTTTAATTTCTAACGATTTGCTTTTTCGTGTGAATATGAATTTTCATCATGAGCAAATACATACATTCAGTTAACTCGATGTTAGAATTTAACTCATAGTGTGTGCGAATAATATATCTACTGGTCGTCATCATTCAGCGGTTCATATTGGTTCTATTAAGGAAGGCAATGTAAATGGCAGGACATATGGTACTCATTGGTTGGGCGTTATGGGTAAGCCCTTGTGGTACAGATTCATGTGATGCATTACCTGTTACTGAAACCATTTTCACACAAGAACAATGTGTTAGCCGAAAAAATTATTTAGAATCAAAACGCCCCAATCTCTACTTTTTATGTGGTGAAGTATATCGTGACACCGATGAAATGACAGCGGAAGAAAAGCATGCACTCCCTGCTCCCCATATCCCATTAAGAACCTTACCTGAACGCCATCCACGTTAAGTTTGAGCCAGTTCCTTTAGCCCAAACATAACACATGACAATTTAGATAATTTCAGCGATAGGGCTTTGCGCTTCAATAAACTCCCCTTTCGTTGCATGAAGCTTGAGCGTTCCACTACGATGAGCAATAATTTGTACTTCCATTTTCATCGCCTCCATAACGCCAATCACATCCCCTTCAATTACATCTTCCCCCTGAGAAATTAACCAGTTAAATAACACACCGGATATAGGGGCATTCACTGCATCAGGGTTGCTCACTGGTTGAGACGTCTGAGGTAACACCTGCGCAGTACTATTCATTGAAAGCCCCGCGAGCAATTGCGTCGGTAAGCCTAACTCGCAACGTTTCCCATCAATTTCGATAAAAGTCCGTGTGAGCACAGGTTCTGTTAACGGAATTTGCCGTTTAGCTGGCGGAATTTCCACGTTAAATTCGGTCTCAATCCAGCGGGTATGTACATTAAAATTCTCACAAAAATCAGCCTGTTCCATAACCGCGCGATGAAATGGTAATACCGATGCAACACCTTCAATGTTGAACTCGGCTAAGGCACGGCGCGCTCGTAAAATAGCTTGCTCACGCGTGCTGCCTACGACGATTAATTTCGCCATTAACGAGTCAAATGTCCCTGGGATGGTGGTTCCCGCAGTAACACCACTATCAACGCGAACACCGGGCCCCGTTGGGGCATCAAACACAGTGATGGTTCCCGGGGTTGGTAAAAAACCATGACCAGCATCTTCTGCATTGATACGAAATTCGAAAGCGTGCCCGCGAGGCGTAGGCATTTCATTAATACTTAACGGTAAACCTTCTGCAATACGTAGCTGTTCAATGACTAAATCAATCCCCGCCGTTTCTTCTGTCACAGGGTGTTCAACTTGTAACCGAGTGTTGACTTCTAAAAAGGATAACGTGCCATCTTGGCTCAATAAAAACTCAACGGTTCCTGCCCCAACATACCCTGCTTTACGGCAAATATCCGTTGATGCTTGAATAATTTGTTGTTGCTGTTCTGGTGATAAAAAAGGCGCTGGGGACTCTTCAACTAATTTTTGGTTACGGCGCTGGAGTGAGCAATCCCGGGTTCCGACCACCAGCACATTACCCTGCGTATCGGCAATAACCTGTGCTTCAATGTGCCTCGGGTTATGTAAAAATTGCTCGATAAAGCATTCCCCTCGGCCAAATGCAGTGGTCGCTTCACGTACTGCAGAGTGATACAGCTCTTCAACCTCATGCAGTTGCCAAGCCACTTTAAGGCCACGGCCACCACCGCCAAACGCAGCTTTGATTGCAATCGGCAAACCATGTTGATGGGCAAATTCGACTACTTCTTGCGCATTATTGACTGGGTCTTTTGTCCCAACGACCAGCGGGGCTCCTACTTGCATGGCAATATGGCGAGCCTGAACTTTATCCCCTAAGATATCAATACTTTGTGCACTTGGGCCAATCCAAATCAACCCAGCGGCCACGACCGCACGCGCAAATTCAGCGCGCTCAGATAAAAAGCCATACCCCGGATGCACCATCGTCGCACCCGATGCTTGCGCGATTTTAATTAATTTTTCGATGTTTAAATAACTGTCAGTTGGTGAGTTCCCACCTAGTCCATAGGCTTCATCTGCCATTTTAACGTGTAATGCGTCAATATCGCTGTCCGCATAGACAGCAACAGATTGGAAGCCATAATCACGACAAGCTCGAATGATTCGTACCGCAATTTCGCCTCGGTTAGCAATCAATACTTTATGGTTTTTATTATTGTTCGTTTTCATAAGCACAATGACTCCCTTGTAATGCTTTAAATTCACCAATTGGATTAAAACGTATTTTGGCATTAACTGGGATTTGCCCTGCTAAGTCCAAATGGTATTCACATACTGCACCAATGACGGGGTAACCGCCGGTTAAAGGGTGATCGTTCAGAAATAACACCGGCTGGCCATTTGCAGGAACTTGAATAGCGCCTATACAGGTTCCTTCACTGGGTAATTCATGTAATTTTTCACGTTCAAACGGTGTTTCACCCAATAAACGAAGCCCAATACGATTTGACGCTGCCGTCACTTGCCATAGCTGCTGTGTAAGCAGGTTAATAGCATGTTTTGTGAACCAATCTGTTCGAGGCCCTAATACCACATCCAAAACAACAACATCACTATCTTTCGGGTACTCAAACGCAGGAGATTCAGATAATGATACGGCTAATAATGATGAAGTGGTGTTAATGCTCAGCCCTTGCCCCACTTTAATTGGTGCTGGGCCAACTTGTGCTAACGTATCAAATGAACAACTGGAGAGTACGGTCTCGATATTAAAACCGCCTCGAACCGCCAAATAACTACGAACCCCTTTTGTTGCTCGCCCAAGTTTAATCACATCCCCTTTGGCTAAATGAATCGGGTAATAGCTGCTTGCTTGATATTGCTGTTGCTCCGCGGTTGTGACCTCAATGTCACAAGGCGCTCCTGTAATAGCAACAATAAGATTTTTGTTTGCTTGGGCTTTAAAGCCACCTTGGGTAATTTCTAATACCGCGGTATCAGATGGATTGCCAACAACACGGTTCGCACTACGTAAGGCAGACTTGTCCATTCCCCCTGATTCGGAAATACCTAATGCAGACTGGCCAATACGCCCTAAATCTTGAAACAAAACCTGCAAACCTGTTGCTAACACAGTTAGGTCAGCAGCTGAATTTTGAGGCGTGACTTCCTGCTCTACCTTAGTCGGCAAGCTATAGCTAATTTGGCTTTTCGCTGCATTAACAAAATTGACTCGCATTCCCGCCTGTACTAATGCAGGTTCAGCTCTATTGATATCCCACATCAATAATTCAGTCACACCTATTAGCTGCCATCCTCCCGGACTCGCCTGTGGATAGACGCTACTAAATTCGCCCGCTAGTGCAACCGAACCTGCAGGAATACGCACACGAGGCGATGGGCGCCTTGGTACATTCAACTGTGCATCCTGCGAAACCATATAGCCAAAACCGGGCGCAAAACCACTGAATGCAACCTGATACTCATTTTCTGTATGGCGGCGGATCACTTCATCAATTGAAATACCCAAATGTTGTGCGACATCCGCTAAATCCTCACCATTGTAATGAACGGGTATTGTGACCAATTTGCTATTTTTTGCGATCCGATTCGAAACATCCCTAATGGAAATCTTTTCGGCCAAATCATAAGCATTCGCAATCATTGGGTTATAGCGAACTAAAATGGTTCTTGCCGCAGGGGTTATTTCATCAATACCATCAATGGGTGTGTCTGTTAAAGAATCAGTCAATGCCATTGTTTGTTCAAGACTTTCCAGCTCGACCATAAAGGCACTTAAATTGACAGGTAAAAATCTCAATTGGCACCTCTATATATGGTATGCAGCATCAGGCACATCAGTAATAAACATGTAACCGGGTGCGTGGCTTAATGCGAAAGGAACGCCTGATTTCATCACCGCAGCTTGCGGCGTTACGCCACAAGCCCAAAAAACGGGGATCTCACCTTCTTCAATACGAACTGCATCACCGAAGTCAGGTTGCATAATATCGCTGATGCCTAACTGTTCCGGTGCACCAATATGGACAGGTGTGCCATGAACAGCAGGAAATCTGCCAGTGATACTCACTGCATCCGCAACTCGATTCGCCGGTATTGGACGCATTGAAACCACTAATTCACCTTGCAAGCGCCCAGCAGGGCGACATAAGCGGTTGGTTTTATACATCGGAACATTAGATTTATCGGTGATATGCCGTACATCAATACCCGCCTCAATCATTGGAGTTTCAAATGTAAAACTACAACCGATTAAAAAAGTGACTAGATCGGGATGTTGTTGGTAAATGTCTGTAGCATCCGTAATTTCATTGGCTAGCACCCCATTTTCCCATACACGATAACGTGGAATATCTGTGCGTAAATCCGCCCCCTCAGCTAAAATAGTTTGCCAACTCCCCGCCTCGCACACATCTAACACAGGGCAACTCTTGGGGTTACGTTGTGCATAGAGTAGAAAGTCAAATGCCCAGTCACGCGGCAATGCAATCATATTCGCTTGCGTCATGCCTGGGGCAAGGCCTGCCGTTGGTTTATCAAAACCATTCCGGATGGCTTCCCGAGCAAGGCGTGCCGCTGCAATCGCCTGTTGTGATGCCTTCATTAATTGTGTCATTCGCTCTCTCCTTTATGGGCAAAACCATAAATTTCAACTCCTTGGTTTTCCAATATAGAACGCACTTTTTGGGCCATTTCTAAAGCACCAGGGCTATCACCATGAACACAAATCGAACCTGCTTCAATCGGGGTAAACTGCCCATCAATCGACATCACACCGCCTTCCATCACCAATTGCAGCATACGCTCAGCAACCATTTCTGGGTCATGTAATACTGAGCCTGGAAGTTTTCGTGAGACTAATGTGCCATCACTGTTATAAGCTCTATCCGCAAAGGCTTCCGCAACCACATTTAAACCACGTTCATTCGCCCAGTTTATTAATGGAGAGCCGGCTAGTGCCACTAATATTAATTGGCTATCAATAGCTAAAATTGCATCAATCACGGCCATTGCTTGGCGCTTATCATGGGCAATCGTGTTATACAGTGCCCCATGAGGTTTGACATACAGCACTTGAGTTCCAGCCGCAGTGGCTAAGCCTTGTAACGCGCCAATTTGATAAATAACATCCGCTATTAATTCATCTGAAGCGATGTCCATATTACGGCGGCCAAAACCCACTAAATCGGGATAGCCAACATGTGCACCAACCGCGACCCCATTTTCTTTCGCCGCTTTCAGTGTTTTTAAAATACCGTCTGGTGAACCCGCATGAAAACCACAAGCAATATTGGCACTACTCACCACAGGGAGGATCGCAGCATCATTTCCCATTTTCCACTGCCCAAAACTTTCCCCAAGGTCACTGTTTAAATCAATTTGCTTTTTCATCATTGTTCCTTGAGTTATTTTAAGTAGTTAAAGATAGTACTCACTGACATCGCACCCATATACCAAGTTAACGCACAAGTCACCACACCAGACCATAGCAACCAACGTGGGTAATGGTAACCTGACATCAAGTCGGCTCTCTTCCAGCCAATATACACAAACAGCGTTAAACCGATTGGTAAAATTAAACCGTTGAACCCGCCCGCAAAAACTAATAATGCTGCTGGTGCGGTTCCCATTGATAAATAAACAATCAGAGAAACTGCAATGAATAATATGGTTGCAATATTGCGCTGTCTTTCAGTAATAGTAGGCTTAAATGCCGTCAGAAAACTCATCGAGGTATAAGCCGCACCAATCACACTGGTTAATGCCGCTGCCCATAAAATCAAACCAAAAATACGTAGGCCGAAATTACCTGCGGCAGCCTGAAATGCTTGAGAGGCTGGGTTTGCAGCATGACCAGAAATATCAATTGTGACCCCACTCGCTACCACGCCTAAAATAGCTAAAAATAAAATGTAGCGCATTAAACCAACAACTAAGATGCCTTTTGTTGCTGCGTTGGATACAACTTTAATATTTTCAATTCCTACCGTTCCTTTATCCAGTAAGCGGTGAGCCCCTGCATAGCAGATATAACCGCCAACAGTTCCACCAACAATCGTGGTTATCATGGCAAAATCAACAGTATCTGGAAGAACACTTTGGCGCAACGCTTCCCCCACTGGCGGGTTTGATGCGATGGCAACAAATAAAGTTAGCCCAATCATGACTACGCCTAAGCCAATAATTAACCTATCGATAAATGTACTTGCCTTACGTGAAGAAAAAATATAAATCGCTAATAATGCACTGATTAGCCCTCCCCATTTAGGATCTAAGCCGACTAATGCATTTAGCCCCAGCCCTGCTCCTGCAATATTACCGATATTAAAAATCAAACCGCCAAAAATAACTAAAACGGCCAATAAATAGCCACTTCCTGGAATGGTTGCATTCGCAATTTCTGATGAATGCATTTTAGTTAGCGTTACAACTCGCCATATATTTTGCTGAACCACGAAGTCAATGACGATAGACGCTAATATTCCGAATGCGAAGGCCGCCCCCAACGTCACTGTAAAGGTTGCAGTTTGCGTGATAAAACCAGGCCCAATAGCCGATGTTGCCATTAAAAAGATCGCACTTATCAAAGATGTACGGCGACTTTTTACATACTCAGCAGTCGTTGGTGCACTTTCTTGAGCTGCCATATGCATACTCCTCTAATAGTTTTTGTTTTAATTATTGATGTGGTTGTTGATGTCATCATCACTAAGGCAATTATCGTGCCATTGTTCTACTTGTTATATAGATTGTTAATTCATTTTTAATGGATTGTTGAACAATTAGTATGAGATGATGAATAAACAATCAATAAAAATCGTTATTGATGATTTAAAAATCAAGGCGTGATCACTTTTTTAACAATTCTTCAAATTGAAAGTCATGCTACAAAACGTTATTCGCACCATAATGATGCAACAAACAAAAAATCACCATTTTGGTGCAATTAGAACTGTGCGTGATAAGCTGTATAGAAAGGAAACTTGCCGCGTTAACCTGAATATGTGAATATAGCGGCTTATTGCGCCTAGAGACTAAAATTCGCCTTCTTATGAATAAACAACCTGTTGCACAAACTTTGTCTGTAACGATCGCAGAAACTATACGGTATAAAATTACGGTTGGAGAAATCACGCCAGGTCAACGTTTATCAGAAGCAACCCTCAGTGAAGAGCTGGATATCTCACGCAATACATTAAGAGAAGTGTTTCGAGTCCTAACGCAAGAAGGTTTATTAACTTATGCGCCAAATAGGGGCGTATTTGTTTCTGTCCCTGATATGGCTGCCATCATTGATATCTACCAAGTCCGTCGCCTCATTGAATGTGATGCCCTAACCCATGCATATGCACTGCACCCTGCCGTTCAAAATATGAAAGATGCGGTTGCTGATGCAAGAGAACATGAAAAAACGGAAGATTGGGTGGGTGTCGGTACGGCAAATATGCAGTTTCATACTGCCATTGTTGAGTTATCTGATAGCGAAAGGCTGATCAAATTATACCGCAATGTCTCTGCCGAGCTGCGCCTCGCCTTTGGCCACCTTAATGACCCTAAAATTTTATATGCTCCTTATATTGATAAGAACCAATCTATTCTTGAACTATTAGATTCTGGCTATAATTTAGAAGCTGCAAATGCTTTACGTGATTACCTTGACCTTTCTGAACGCACTTTACTCGCCGCCTATAAACGAAGCCAATCTACTCGTTAATTTATTTAATAAGAACCTCAGCTATTCTTAATGCGTCTATTATTTGATCGTTTGATTACAAAAATTTGACTAAAAGATAATTTATTACCACGATTAATTATTGTGACAGTAAAATTTAGTAAATCACAATTTAATTATATTCACCACACATTTTTTTAACTAATCCAATTAGTTCATTTAAATAATAATTTATATTTAAAGCACTACACAATAAAATAAATATTTTTATTTGCTCTTTAAGTCTTATTTAGCTTTGTATCCGCACAACATACTTAACAATAACCATTCGCTTACATCTTGTGATGTATTTATCACACCCCATAAAATTAACAACAAAACACAAAGCAACTACATAAATTAACATTTAGTTTATAAATTTAACTTATGACGCCATTTTAACGCTAAATTATTACAAAAGAAACATAATGATATAAATTACCCATGTGAATTACTCAAATTTATCGAGTTAATAGTTGTAGTTTTCTCGAATATTCGCTATAAAATTTACGATAATAAAAATACATACATAAAAATTATTAATATAAATGAGATTCCATTATGACATTAAACCAAGTGACTAAAAAGAAACCATTTAAATTTGGCCTAGGATGGCAAATATTGGTTGCTCTTATTTTAGGCGTTATCGCTGGTGCGCTTTTACATGATAATACAGAGTACAAAGATTGGCTGATTTTAAATATTCTCTCCCCGGCAGGTAAGATATTTATTCAATTAATCAAAATGATTGTCGTACCTATTGTTATATCAACTTTGATAGTCGGAATTGCAGGAGTCGGCAATACAAAGCAATTAGGTTCTCTCGGTTTTAAAACTATCGTTTATTTCGAAATAATTACTACCATAGCGATTATTGTCGGTATTTCTTTTGCTAACATATTCCAACCTGGCGTTGGCATTGATATGTCGCAATTAACCCAAGTGGATATTTCGCAGTATGAGAAAACCACTCAAGAAGTTGAAAGTCACCCCTCCGGGATTATTAATACGATCCTCACTTTAGTTCCAAGTAATATTTTCGCCGCTATGGCCAGTGGTGATATGCTTCCAGTGATCTTTTTTGCTGTATTATTTGGCTTAGGACTCTCTTCTTTACCTGTTGAGAAAAAACAACCACTACTCGATGTGCTACAAACATTCTCGGAAACCATGTTCCGTGTCACCAATATGATTATGATGTATGCACCAATCGGGGTTTTCGCATTAATTTCTGTTACTGTTGCAAACTTTGGTTTCTCATCATTAGTCCCATTATTAAAACTCGTCATACTCGTACACTGCGCAATCATATTCTTTGCTGTAATTGTATTAGGATTAGTCGCGCGTTATTGTCGAATAAATATTTTCACCTTAATGAGAATATTGAAAGATGAGTTATTACTCGCTTATTCAACAGCGAGTTCTGAAACTGTACTTCCACGTATTATGGATAAAATGGAAAAATATGGGGCACCTAAATCTGTTACAAGCTTCGTTATTCCAATCGGTTATTCATTTAATTTAGATGGCTCAACTTTATACCAAAGTATTGCAGCAATCTTTATTGCTCAGCTATATGGTATTGAGCTTTCTATTGGGCAAGAACTGATCCTCGTATTTACGCTTATGATTACTTCTAAGGGAATTGCTGGTGTTCCGGGAGTTTCATTTGTTGTTCTTCTCGCCACATTAGGTAGCGTAGGTATTCCGCTAGAAGGGTTAGCCTTCATTGCAGGTGTTGACAGGATCCTTGATATGGCTCGTACTGCGCTTAACGTTGTTGGTAATGCCTTAGCCGCTTTAGTTGTCGCTAAATGGGAACATAATTATGATGAGAAAAAAGCGCGTGAATATGAAAATAGTTTCTAGTTTATTCTAACATTACGCAATAATATAGTTGCCTTCTATTCATATATTTTTAGAAGGCAACTTAATATGCTAACCTTTCTTTTTTAGTTTCAATTCTATTTCAGCACTTTTAATTTAGTTAATTTCACCTATTTTATATTATTTAACTAAAATTTCTTTTAAATACTTTTAAATATTGGTATTTTATTATTAGTTTTACTAAACTCATTATGACGTTTTTAGTTAGCTGTTTATTTTGTTAGCCTAAGCAGGAAACAATGAATCAAATAAGAAGATTTCTTTTGTTTTTAAAGGTACTCCAACACCTAGTGGTAATTTTCGTATTTTCATTATCATATTTTATGCTACACAGCTGGTTCTAACAAAAAGCCTCGTCACAAACGAGGCCTTTTCGTTATTAACATCTAAAATTTGATATTCTAAATATGAATAAATGCTAAAGATACAGTGAGACTTCACCTTCCGGCCGAGTTTTAAATCGCCTATGTGCCCAAAGATATTGTTCAGGTGCTTTCATAATCTCCGCTTCTAATACAGCGTTAATCGTCGTCGCATCTTGTAAGGCATTACCACTCGGATAGCCAGATATCTCTTTACCCAGGATCAAATCGTAAGGAATACCGCTCTTGTTTCGCAATAAAGTTACGGTTAGCGTTGGTGATTTCGATAATTGAGCCAGCGTTGATGTTCCTTTTGAAGTAGAGCTGTCTTTAACCGAAAAAAATGGGGCGAAAATAGTTCCTTTCCTGCCAAAATCTTGGTCTGGTGCAAACCATATTGATTTACCGCTTTTCAGTTCTTGAACCATAAATTTTAGATTTTTACGGTCAATCATGCCCTTACCAGAGCGACACCTTCCCTTAGTTTGAATATACTCCATCGCCTTATTGTTGTGAGGCCTATACATTGCATTCACAGGAAAACAAAGCCCCATAATCCTACCGCCTAATTCCAATGACATAAAATGAACACCGACGATAATCACTCCTTTATTTTTCGCGATAGCATCCAAGTAATTTGTCATTCCTTGAACTTGGAAGAGTTTTTCTATTTTTTTATCGCTCCAAAACCAGGCAATTCCTGTTTCAAATAATGCAATACCTAAAGATTTTAGGTTCTCATTTACCAGAGTATCAATTTCTTTTTGATTCTTATTTGGAAAGCACAACTCTAAATTTCGCTTAATTATTGATACTCTTCTTTTAATAAAATACCGCGAATTACTGCCTAAAAAAGCACCAAATTTCATTTGCCACTTATAGGGTAACTGAACCAATAAAAATAGAATAAAAACCCCCAGCCATGTTACTGCATATTTTGGATGGATCAATTTCAGTGAAAATGGGTTTTTGGCGTACATTATATCTCCCAATACTCGCCCATGCAGAATGCACGCTATCTAGACAAAATTTGTCTTTTAAATTCAACATGATTGCTACAATAAAATGCGTTTTTACTACTAAAAGTTATGTTTTGTGTAATTCATAGCCATCACTATTCAGGCAAGTCAATGGCGAATAACATTTTCAAGTCATTAAATAATATTTGATTTTTAGTATGCCAACTAAGGAATGGCTCTACGATGTTAGTTTTTACTCCATCTCGAGCTATACGCGGGATAAGCTAGAAACACAATCATATAAACAATAATGAATTATTAAAATTATCACACAAGTGCCTTAATTAATCTCAGAATTAATCTGTATTTTTGTCATTTTAATCGCTATTTTGCTGCTTTTTGTCAGTTTGATAATGATTTTGCATATTTTTTGATGATTTTGAACGCCCAATTATAATGTGCTGATGTTGCAGATACCGCATAGCTCCCTAAACTTGTCGAACCGGTCCAATCAAAATATTTTTTGGTGAAAAGTTCATCATTTGAAAAATCACTCACTAAAGCAACACACTGTAGGTGGCTATCTGCACATAATTTTTTTGCTTTGTCTAATGGCGTCGCTTGGTGGGCTTCCCAAAACTTAATATTCATTTCGGGATAATTTCTCCAATTATAGGGCTCCGGTAAAAATGGGGCAAAAACACCTGAACGATTTGAATTAACCCATTTAATAAAAAGAGTATGCCACTCATGGAGATGTACTAAGCAGTCACGAATTTGGCGATCTCTTCCTTCAAACGGAAAAATTCCCAGTTGTTGCTCTAAAGAGAGGGAGCTAATCAGCGCTTCTAGCTTTAAATATTCACCCGATGCTTGAATTAACAAATTTTCTTTTGTCGATGGCCTAGCCATGTTTTCACCAATAACCCTGCATTAATCATCATTATTCATGATAATTATGGGGCTAATCGAAGAATAAAACTTAGATATTTATCAGATGATAAGAAAAAACCCGCTATCTGGTTGAGAGATAACGGGTTCTTATTTGGTGCCGGCTACCGGAGTCGAACTGGTGACCTACTGATTACAAGTCAGTTGCTCTACCAACTGAGCTAAGCCGGCTAATTTGGCGGAGAGATAGAGATTCGAACTCTAGGATGGTTACCCATCGGCGGTTTTCAAGACCGCTGCCTTCGACCGCTCGGCCATCTCTCCATGGGGCGCGATTATGGAGGAATCCCGCCGCCTTGTCTACCCCTGAAAGTAAAAAAATTGATTTTTTTACTTCGTTTGGCTAATCTTCACTCAATTACTCTCTATTTACCAAAAAAAATGGTAATATCTTTGCAAAATCGGTGTCTACCCTTCCCCTAGGCGTATGATTTTTAACCTAATAATACTTTTGCAGATGGGATCACACGCTACAATATGTACAAACAATCATTATTAAAGCCAAACACGCTTTTTCGTATTTTTGCAGCATTTATTTTGTTGTTAATTGTGATGCTCTGTTTATCACTGTTTAATTATTATCAAGCGTTAGTACAAAGTCGCCAAACATCGCTAAACAGTATGGCCACAAGGCTCGCCTATCAGATAGAAGATTACCGCTATCAGGCAAGCCATATTTATAAGATTGCGAATAACAAGTCCACTCCCCCCACTGAGGATAATCTTTCAGTAATAGGAATGCGCCATGATATTTTTTGGTTAAGTAGTGCCAATCAAACTATCGATGCCATCGTATTTGGTAATAATAAGCAAAGTAGTAACTTATTAGCCAGCAAACTTGCTAACTATATGGAGATTGTCTGGGGAGCGCGTAATGAATATAACTCGATGTATTATCTTAATGGCTTAGACAACACCTTAATCTTAGTGACGACCCATTCAATCCTTAAGCCTGAGCTACGTTTTAAAGAAAGCTATCTCACACTTACCGCAGAGGAAAAACGTGCAGATATGCTGACGCAGTCAACATTATTAGATCGAAGGGAAATTATTTCGAATATTCAAAAATACTCTCCAGATAACCTGTACTATTATACGTATCGGTTAATGTTTAATTCACCAGGCCAATTAACCAGTGTCATTTCCTTTGATATTTCGATCAACTCACTCATTCCCGCCAGTTTGAATGGCGATTTTTTTACAATTAACTCGCGCCCTTCAAGCACAGGAAGTAATGAGTCCCATTCTACATGGGTTGGCACTAATCTCATTTTCTCTCATCCGATTGACGGCACCAGTTACCAGCTCTATTACCATGTTTCATTAAAAAAATATTATTTTTAATGTCATCAGTTATAACCTATGGTTAATGACAGGCATGTTAATCATGATTTTCTTAGCAATACTTATCATGATTTTTATTCGAAAGCGTCTCATTTCACCAAACACAAATATGCTACAAGAGCTGAATTTTAACGAATCACTAACCAGTGGCATCATTAGCCATATTTCTTACGGTATTTTAGTTTATGACTTCAATACCAATAAAAAAGTGCTTAGTAATAACATTGCAAACCAACTATTACCTTCAATGGACCTCGTCCATATAAAAGAAATGGCAATGGATAATCATGATGTCATTCAAGTGTCCATTGAAAATATTGTGTATGAAGTCATACTGGTCAACAGCATCGCGAGAGCCAATACGATTCTCTTTATTATTATCGATAAAGATAAAGAAGCACTAACACAAAAACGCCAAGAACTGGCCAATCGTGAATACAAAAAGAATATTCACATGCGTAAAGTTGTATTTGAAAATATGTGTAGCGAAATATCGCCCGCATTGATTCAAGTCGATAAACAACTCACTAAATTAGCACAACTAGCCGATATAAATAATAAAAAATTTGTTTTAGAAATTGAAAATCAACTGTTTCATATCAATCGATGGTTTAAAAACATTGAGCTATTAAATCAACTGGAATCACAAACTGAGCCGGTCAAAAATGAACAAGTTTCCATAAGTAATATGGTAAATCAGTTTTTAAAACAGAACTTATCGCGTAGTAATAACAAAGGGTTAGCGCTGTATTTTCATAATGACATTAACCCAGACACACAAATAATGGCCAATCCCACTTATTTACAGCAATTGATTCAATTAATTTGGGATTATTCTATTGCGACAACCTCTTTTGGAAAAATTTCGTTCTCACTATCTTATAATTCCAGTAAAAATATCATCTTATTGAATATTAAAGACAGTGGTACTGGCGTTAGTCATCAAGAACTCAATAATTTACAAAGTCCTTTTACTGGGCAAATATTGAATCCTTCTCAGTTTACCCGGTCTGGAATAACATTTTATTTATGCAAGCTATTAGTAAAAAAAATGAATGGCTCGTTCTCCATCCGCTCAAGTGATGCAATAGGGACGCACTATGAAGTTACACTTCCTGCCGCCAAAGAGTTGCTTGCCAAGGATTACCCTGCTTTATTGGAAGATGTGTATATACGTTTAAATATTCACAATGCGGATATTTCTCGAATTGTTAGGAATATTTTAACGCATTATGGTGCAGAATTCCTCGAATTAAGTGAGAGTAGCCCCTCATACCGATTGGGACCTTTTGATTACCGATAATGATGATGAGTGCTTTGCGCACACTATCAAACTAAATGGTACCCTATTGGGAATTAATGAATTACAACCTCATTATATAGAAGCTAACTATAACTTTGCTGATGAATTGATTGATGCAATCTCATTATTGATCGAAAACTCAAATAATGATGGAAACGACTGTGAGCTGTTGACTTCAAACAAGTTTGAAAATGAAATCTCCATGCAAACCTCGAATGAATCAATAGAAACAATAATAGCAAGTTATCAATTTGCTTTAGTAAACAGTGGATATAGAGATTTGTTCATCACAACAGTACCGATAGATATTAATAAACTGTATAATAGTGAAAGTGTTGAGGATTTGACCGAATTAAAAAACACTGCACATCGTTTAAAAGGAGTTTTTGCTATGCTCGAATTTACAATTCTTCATAAACTCTGTGAAGATTTGGAGCGTTACATAGCAGATGAAAACGGATTGAAAATAAGAAATTGCATTAGCATGCTGGATAATTCAGTCAAAAAACTAATGCCAGAAGGTAACCAATAATATGAATAACCTAAATGTCATTGTTGCCGATGATCACCCTATTGTTCTATTCGGTATCAGAAAGTCACTTGAACAAATTGAATGGGTGAATATCGTAGGTGAATTTGAGGACTCAACCTCTTTGATTAATAACTTAGCGCGTTTGAATGCAGACGTTCTAGTTACTGATTTATCTATGCCAGGTGATAAGTACGGCGATGGTATTACTTTAATCAAATACATCAAACGCCATTACCCTGACCTGTCTATTATTGTTCTCACCATGAACAATAACCCTGCGATCCTGAGCGCAATTTTAGAGCTCGATATTGAAGGTATTGTTTTAAAACAAGGTGCGCCGGCTGATTTACCTAAAGCGTTAGCCGCCTTACAAAAAGGCAAGAAATTCACACCTGAAAGTGTGAGTAAGCTGCTTGAGAAAGTCAATGCGAGCGGTTATGGCGATAAACGTTTATCACCAAAAGAAAGTGAAGTCCTTCGTTTATTTGCTGAAGGCTTCTTAGTCACTGAAATTGCCAAAAAATTGAATCGTAGTATTAAAACGATTAGTAGTCAGAAAAAATCAGCAATGCTGAAATTAGGCGTTGAAAATGATATTGCTTTACTAAACTACCTTTCTTCGGTCAGTATCGATAACTCACCTTCAGAGTAATTCCTATTTTTTTACTCTATGACTACACAATAAAAACCCAATTATGGGTTTTTATTGTGTAGTCGATTAGCAAAAAACTGTCAACGTTTCACGTAGAATCGCAATCGTGGTGGGCTTTGATAAACAGTCATTCATACCCGCATCAATACAACGCTGTTTTTCCTCAGCCATGGCATTCGCGGTTAATGCAATAATTGGAATACCATACTCTAAACGGCGCAGCTCCTTCGCCAATTGATAGCCATCCATATTTGGCATATTGACATCAGTCAACACAATATTAACATTGTGACTATCTAAATATTTCAATGCATCCACGCCATCTATTGCCGTGCCGGTGGTAAAGCCAATACTCGCGAGCTGTTCACTTAATAACATACGATTAATAGGATGGTCATCAACAATTAATACATGGTATTCACTTAGTGAATAATCAGCAACCAAGGGTTGATTTACAGAACTATTTTTATGTGCCTGTTCTGCAGCTTTCACGATGACTTTATCAATTAGCATAGGTAATTTATCTAATTGATATGTATTATAAACCCACTCGTTGGCTTTTACCTCTTGGAGTTCCCCCGCATAGAAGCTCGACAATCGAACATGGTGAGTGCAAGTTATGTCATCTGTTCCATCATAGTCTGTTATTAGTAGGTCATACCTATCTACCTTATCAATTGAATTTTTACTGACAACCGTAAACTGCTCATGTATTAACGTACGCGATAAAAAACTCATTAAAAATTCATTGCGACATGAGAGCGCAATACGGTAACTTCCCCGATACTCTGGAATATTTTTCTTAATATATTCTTGACCATATAGCGGTATACGAATAGTAAATGAACTCCCTAAACCTATTTGGGAGCTCACCTCAATATCCCCATCCATCAAGTTAATTAATTTCTCACAAATGGCTAAACCTAGCCCTGTACCTTTATGAGCTGTATTATTTTGATCATGAACTTGGAAAAAAGGATCGAACAACTGCATGACAACTGCGTGAGTCATACCGATACCTGAATCACGGATTTCAATTTTTAAATAGTTTTCATCTTTCCAAACGTACAACAAGACAAAACCGGATTCTGTAAATTTAATACTGTTATTAACAATATTAGAAACAACTTGTTGTAAACGCACAGAATCATTCAAAATAAGGTCAGGAATATCAGGCTCAATATAGGAATATAATGAGATTTTTTTCTTTGAGACTAAAGGTAAGTAATTTGCCAATACAAAGGCAAAAACTTCACGGCAATTAAATAGTTTACTTTCGATTTTCAATTGCTTGGATTCAATTTTTGAAAAATCCAATATATCACTAATAATTTGTAGCAATAAAGAAGACGAGTTATCCATCGTCGAGACTAAACGTGTCGCTTTTTCTGATAGCTCATAACGCTGTAATAACTCGATATTGCCAATAATGCCATATAGCGGTGTTCGTAGCTCATGGCTTACTGTTGCTAAGAACATTGATTTAGCATGGTTTGCTTGCTCAGCGGCATCTGCGACATCTTGCAGTGATTTTTCCATTTGCACACGAATGCTAATATCAACCAATACGCAAATTGCCACATCTTCATTTTGATATCGTGAGTTTACAAAACTGATTTGTAAGTGAGTGCCATTCGTCGTCACAACATCAATATAATGACTCGTTTTTTGACGGATGATGGTCAATATTCGCTGCTTATCATCATCATTTAATAAGCGAAAATAATCATGGGCCAACTCGTTACTGAGAATGTTCCCCCCATCCGTTAGCCTTAAGATAATAATCCCGACAGGTGCTGATGCCACGATTTTATGATTAAATTGCTCATGTTCTTCAAGACGAATAGCGGTATTCGCCGCAGGTTCTAACATTTTTCGTTCAAGTAACCAAATCAGGAAGAAAATCAGCCCGCCAGTAAAAATATTCAATAAGATGCCATAAAAAATAGCATTTTCTAAGTTCGCTAATATTTTAGCCGTTGCTATTGAAAAAATAACGGTTATCTGAGAAGGCGATAAACGTTTTTTAAAGATGAGTTTTGAGTAATCTGAGTTAAAACCGAAAAAGGAAGGTTCAGCAATATTTAATAAGGCTGAACTTCTCGGGTTTATATCTACGGGTGAATATAGGACCGGCTCATTATGGTTATTGACTATCAATATCTCAATGGCTTCGTTGCGACGTATATTGAACTGATTTAAATTAATTGAACGCTCTAAACCAATAAACGCCGGCAGCATTTCATTTTGTTTGATAGCTTGAATTAAATAAACTTGGCCATTATCCGGTTGCGCGCCATGCATAATTGCAAACAAGCTACGCTCTTTACCTTGTAACCTTAAACCTTGATATGTCCGTACGCTTTCATAGCTGATTTTTTTCAGCATTTCGATATCCGATATGGTTGAGCGGATCGGGTAATCTACCATGCAGTAACTTCTTGAACCCACAAGGAAAACATGGTTTAAAGCTTGTGGGGCAGCAATACTATCCTTCCAAAAATAATTTAATTGTTCGAAGGCATGTAAATAGTTTTCAGCCCTATCTTTAAAATAGTCACAGTCAGAATTAGCGGTTAATTTATAAAATGAGTAATTAGAAACATTCGGTAATTCCAGAAAACTTCTTGGCAGGTCACTTTCAGACTTTGATTCTTGCAATTTTAGTTGGTATTGCTCAGTCATTGAGTGAATAGCATTAAGTGTCGAACTGGTTTGTTGAATATATCCCTGTAGGTTTTCATAACCGGAATAAAACTGTTGGCGAATATCTGATTTATATTCATTGAATTGTGAATATAGAAAAAATAAAGTGATAAAGGCGCCCATCCCCCATAACATCAAGCCGAGGATCCGAAATAAATCTCGAGAAAGTCTAAGTGATGTTTTAAACGAAGGTAAATATCTCAAGCGCTTTCCTGTATATTCAATACCATGACTGCTAATTATACTCGATTACTTGATAAAAAAGCGACAAACATGAAAAGTAATAAAACCAATGACTCAGCGTCAAAAACTAAAACGGGCAGCTAAATCAGCTGCCCGTAGATTGGATTAAACGTTCTGATTACTCTTGTTCATCGATGTTTGTATCATCAACACCGTTTTCTTCGGTGTCAACACTCTCATCTTCACTATTTTCATCATCGTCCGTTTCAGCAACACGCTGTAAACCAACCACTTTTTCATCTTCGGCTGTTCTAATCAAGGTCACACCTTGCGTATTACGGCCAACAACGCTCACTTCTGATACACGTGTACGAACTAATGTACCCGCATCAGTGATCATCATGATTTGGTCAGTATCATCAACCTGAATAGCGCCAACCACATTCCCATTTCGCTCACTCACTTTAATGGAGATAACCCCTTGAGTTGCGCGCGATTTAGTTGGGTATTCTGCTTCTTCAGTACGCTTACCGTAACCATTTTCTGTGACCGTTAAGATATGGCCTTCACCACGTGGAATAATTAAGGATACGACTTTATCGTTATCCATCAATTTAATACCACGTACGCCAGTTGCGGTACGACCCATTGGGCGGACTGCACCCTCGGCGAAACGAACCACTTTACCTTGCGCAGAGAACAACATGACTTCATTTGAACCATCGGTTAAATCAACACCGATCAGTTCATCACCCTCATTCAAGTTCACGGCAATAATACCGGCACTTCTTGGGCGGCTGAATTCTTGCAGAGGCGTTTTCTTCACAGTACCACTTGCTGTTGCCATGAAGACATTATAGCCCTCTTCGTACTCACGTACTGGCAAGATGGCAGTAATACGCTCATTTTGTTCCAGTGGTAATAAGTTAACGATAGGACGGCCTCGTGCACCACGGCTGGCCTCAGGTAACTGATAAACCTTCATCCAATATAAGCGACCACGACTTGAGAAACACAAGATAGTATCATGGGTATTGGCCACCAATAAGCGTTCGATAAAGTCTTCGTCTTTCGTACGAGCCGCTGATTTACCTTTACCGCCACGGCGCTGTGCTTCGTAATCAGACAGAGGCTGATATTTCACATAACCTTGGTGAGATAACGTGACGACCACATCTTCTTGGTTGATAAGGTCTTCAATATTGATGTCTGCGGTATTTTCTGTAATTTCTGTACGACGAGGGTCGTTATAAGTATCGCGAATAATTTCGAGTTCTTCGCGAATCACTTCCATCAAACGTTCAGGACTACGTAAAATAAACAGTAAAGCTTCGATTTGCACTAGAAGCTCACGATATTCTTCTAGTAGTTTTTCGTGCTCAAGACCGGTTAATTTTTGCAGACGCAAATCGAGGATAGCTTGCGCTTGTTGTTCAGTCAGGAAATATTGACCTTGATGAACACCAAACTGCGGCTCTAACCACTCTGGACGTGCGGCGTCATCACCTGCACGCTCTAGCATTGCCGCAACATTACCCAAGTCCCAAGAACGTGAAATCAAGCCTGCTTTTGCTTCTGCTGGCGTTGGTGCTTTACGGATCAGTTCAATAATTGGGTCAATATTGGCGAGTGCGATGGCAAGTGCTTCAAGGATATGAGCACGGTCACGCGCTTTGCGTAATTCGAAAATTGTACGACGAGTAACAACTTCACGACGGTGACGCACAAATGCTGCAATAATATCTTTTAAATTCAGTATTTTTGGTTGGCCTTGATGTAAAGCCACCATATTGATACCGAAAGAGACTTGCAATTGGGTCAAGGAATATAAGTTGTTCAGCACAACTTCACCCACTGCATCACGTTTGACTTCAATCACAATGCGCATACCGTCTTTATCAGACTCGTCACGCAGTGCACTGATCCCTTCAACACGCTTGTCTTTAACTAATTCAGCAATTTTTTCAATCAAGCGCGCTTTGTTCACTTGATATGGGATTTCGCTGACAATAATGGTTTCTCGGCCATTTTTCTCATCGACTTCCACTTCAGCGCTGGCACGGATATACACCTTACCACGCCCAGTACGATACGCATCAATAATTCCACGGCGGCCATTAATAATAGCGGCTGTCGGGAAATCAGGTCCTGGAATATGCTCCATTAAACCTTCGATACTGATGTCTTCATCTTCCATATAAGCAAGACAACCGTTGATCACTTCCCCTAAGTTGTGAGGAGGAATATTGGTTGCCATCCCAACCGCAATACCTGACGACCCATTCACCAAAAGGTTAGGGATTTTCGTTGGCATTACCTCAGGAATTTGCTCTGTTCCATCATAGTTAGGAACGAAATCAACGGTTTCTTTTTCAAGATCAGCCAGTAGCTCATGGGCAATTTTCGCCATACGAATTTCCGTATAACGCATTGCCGCTGCGGAGTCTCCGTCAACTGAACCAAAGTTTCCCTGACCATCAACCAGCATGTAACGCATTGAAAAAGGCTGTGCTAGACGAACAATTGTCTCGTAAACAGCGCTATCACCATGTGGATGGTATTTACCGATGACGTCCCCAACAATACGGGCAGATTTTTTATAGGGTTTATTCCAATCATTTCCCAATACATTCATCGCATACAGTACTCTGCGGTGTACTGGCTTCAGTCCATCCCGAACATCTGGAAGTGCACGGCCGACAATAACGGACATTGCATAATCCAAATACGAACTTTTAAGTTCTTCTTCGATATTGACTGGTGTGATTTCTCTGGCAATCTCGCTCATGGAACCACTGTCCCTCATAACTTCGGATTCAAAGAGTAGAACTATACCACAATTCGCTAATTTAATAAAAATAAGAGACGGGTATTTGTCTTCCAAGCTATGTATAATAGCGGAAAATTAAGTTTATGTGTCCGAAACTTGATGGTTTATCAATTAATAAATGCAATAATTGCATTATTGTTTGTATTTTAACCATCAGTTCTTGATGGGCAGCTATTTCCCCCTATTAAACATCAGTATCATTAGTAGGTGTCTTGGGTAATAGGTTTAAAATAGGAGCGTCTTTAAATGAGTGACACCCAAACCCCAGCGTATCTTAACGTTGATAAACAAGAAATTGAGAAATTTGAATCCATTGCTTCACGTTGGTGGGATTTAGAAGGTGAATTCGCCCCACTGCATCGTATCAATCCATTACGTTTGGGTTATATCATGCAACGTGTTGACGGTATTTTTGGTAAAAAAATTCTTGATGTTGGCTGTGGCGGTGGCATTTTATCCGAAAGCATGGCACGTGAAGGCGCTGAAGTCACTGGACTTGATATGGGTGCGGAACCGTTAATGGTGGCACGTTTGCACTCCCTTGAGTCAGGTATTCCAGTTGAATATGTACAGGAAACCGTCGAACAACATGCGGATAAACACCCGCAAGCTTATGATATTGTAACTTGTATGGAAATGCTTGAGCATGTTCCTGACCCGCAATCGGTCGTCAGAGCCTGTGCCAAATTAGTCAAACCCGGCGGTCACGTGATTTTCTCCACTATTAACCGCAATAAAAAAGCCTGGTTAATGGCAGTGGTTGCTGCTGAATATGTGATGAAAATGGTTCCCAAAGGCACCCACGATGCAAATAAATTTATTCGCCCTTCTGAATTGATTAGCTGGATTGACGGAACACAGCTAAAAGACAAACATATCATAGGGTTACACCTTAACCCACTCACCAATAAATTTTGGCTTGGGCCAAATGTTGATGTGAATTATATGCTCCATACTGTCAGTGAATAATGACCTAGTCACGAAAAGAATAAATCGCAAGCAGTACGTTTAAGAAACCAGCAAACGATCATAATTTACAAAATTTATTTTAGTCATCATGTCGGGCGCCTTTTTTTTATTAGTCCCACTTACCATGCAGCTTACCGACATGATCACTTTTCTTATCCAACCAGTTATCCACAAAAAACTCCAAATTTGTTCACTTGATAAAATCACATATTAACATTATCTTGTTATGAGACCTTTAGTTAACTACTATATATAGTAGTTAACTAAAAGTATCGACACTATAGTCTCATGATGTACATCATGAGACTTTTTTATGTTAAAACTGATTACTACCGCAATATTAGGGGTGAAGATATCCATGAATCAAAGTCTACTAGTCACGAAACGAGATGGACATCAAGAACCTATTGAACTTGATAAAATCCATAAAGTTATTACTTGGGCGGCAGAAGGTCTTCGTAATGTTTCTGTGTCGCAAGTAGAACTACGTTCACAGATTCAATTCTATAACGGTATCAAAACTTCCGATATCCACGAAACGATGATCAAAGCAGCTGCAGATTTGATCACGGGTGATACCCCAGATTACCAGTATCTTGCTGCTCGCCTTGCTATTTTTAACTTACGTAAAAAAGCGTATGGTCAATTTGAGCCACCGGCTCTCTATGCACATGTAAAACGCCTCGTTGAGATGGGCAAGTACGATAAACATCTGCTAGAAGACTACAGTGAAGCCGAATTCAATGAAATGGATACGTTCATTGATCATAGCCGTGATATGACATTTTCCTATGCTGCTGTAAAACAGCTTGAAGGAAAATATTTAGTTCAAAACCGTGTAACGGGTGAAATCTACGAAAGCGCACAATTTCTCTACATATTAGTGGCAGCTTGTCTGTTCTCCCATTACCCAAAAGAAACGCGTCTTGATTATATTCGCCGTTTCTATGATGCAGTTTCAACATTCAAGATTTCATTACCTACGCCAATTATGGCGGGGGTACGTACACCTACGCGTCAATTTAGTTCATGCGTATTGATTGAATGCGGCGATAGCCTTGATTCTATCAACGCCACCTCTAGTGCAATCGTAAAATACGTTTCTCAACGTGCGGGTATTGGGGTAAACGCCGGTCGCATTCGTGCATTAGGTAGCCCAATTCGTGGTGGTGAAGCCTTCCACACCGGCTGCATCCCGTTCTATAAACACTTCCAGACCGCAGTTAAATCTTGTTCGCAAGGAGGTGTTCGTGGTGGTGCTGCTACTCTGTTCTACCCAATTTGGCACCTTGAAGTTGAAAGCCTGCTGGTACTGAAAAACAACCGCGGTGTTGAAGGTAACCGTGTTCGCCATATGGATTATGGCGTCCAATTGAACAAATTGATGTACGAACGTTTAATTAAAAACCAAGACATTACATTATTCAGCCCATCGGACGTGCCGGGTCTGTATGATGCATTTTTTGCTGACCAAGACGAATTCGAACGTTTATATGTGAAATATGAACAAGATGAAAATATTCGCAAATCCAGCGTCAAAGCGGTTGAGCTATTTTCATTAATGATGCAAGAACGCGCGTCTACCGGCCGAATCTACATCCAAAACGTTGACCACTGTAATACACATAGCCCATTCGACCCACAAGTTGCACCGGTTCGCCAGTCAAATTTGTGTTTAGAAATTGCATTACCAACTAAGCCATTAAATAACATTAATGATGAGAATGGTGAAATTGCACTGTGTACTTTATCGGCGTTTAACTTAGGTGCTATTGATAGCCTTGATGAGTTAGAAGAGCTGGCAATATTAGCCGTTCGTGCCCTCGATGCACTGCTCGACTATCAAGATTACCCAATTCTTGCGGCTAAGCAAGGCTCAATGGGACGTCGCACATTGGGTATTGGTGTGATTAACTATGCTTACTACTTAGCGAAGCACGGTGTTCGTTATTCAGACGGTAGCGCTAATAACCTCACGCACAAAACATTTGAAGCGATTCAATATTATCTATTAAAAGCATCGAATGAATTAGCTAAAGAGCAAGGGGCCTGCCCATGGTTCAATGAAACCACGTATGCTCAAGGCGTTTTACCTATCGATACCTATAAAAAAGAGCTCGATAAATTAACGAACGAACCGTTGCATTATGACTGGGAAGCACTGCGCCAAGAAATTAAACAACATGGCCTGCGTAACTCGACGTTATCTGCTTTGATGCCTTCAGAGACATCATCACAGATTTCTAACGCAACAAACGGCATTGAACCACCGCGTGGTTACATCAGTATCAAAGCGTCAAAAGATGGTATCTTACGCCAAGTCGTACCAGACTACGAAAATCTGAAAGGCGCTTATGAACTGTTATGGCAAATGCCTTCTAATAGCGGCTATTTACAACTCGTTGGTATCATGCAGAAGTTTATCGACCAATCCATTTCTGCTAACACAAACTATGACCCGACTCGTTTCGAGAGCGGTAAAGTACCAATGAACCAATTGCTAAAAGATTTATTGCTCGCCTATAAGTTTGGTGTGAAAACACTTTACTACCATAACACCCGCGATGGTGCGGAAGATGTTCAAGGTGATCTGGAAGAAGTTGTTGAGTCAGCGGATTCCGATTGCGAAGGCGGCGCGTGTAAAATTTAATAGGAATTGTTATGTCACATACATATACAACGTTTTCACAGAAGAAAAATGACCAGATGCTGGAGCCGATGTTTTTCGGCCAACCCGTTAACGTGGCACGCTACGATCAGCAAAAGTATCCTATTTTTGAAAAGCTGATTGAAAAACAATTATCGTTTTTCTGGCGTCCGGAAGAAGTTGACGTGTCCCGCGACCGTATTGACTACAATGCGCTGCCAGATCACGAAAAACATATTTTTATCAGTAATTTGAAATATCAAACGCTGCTGGACTCTATTCAGGGCCGCAGCCCTAACGTGGCGTTACTGCCGCTGATTTCAATTCCTGAACTGGAAACTTGGGTTGAAACGTGGGCGTTCTCAGAAACCATCCACTCACGCTCTTATACCCATATCATTCGTAATATTGTGAATGACCCTGCGATTATTTTCGACGATATCGTTGAAAATGAAGAAATTTTAAAGCGTGCGAAAGATATCTCTGGTTTTTACGATGACCTTATCGAAATGACCAATTACTATCACATGTTTGGTGAAGGCACACATAACTGTAATGGTAAACAAGTGACGGTTTCCCTACGTCAATTGAAAAAGCAACTGTATCTGTGCTTAATGAGCGTTAATGCACTCGAAGCAATTCGTTTCTATGTTAGCTTTGCTTGCTCATTTGCGTTTGCTGAACGTGAATTGATGGAGGGGAATGCTAAAATTATCAAACTGATCGCTCGTGACGAAGCACTGCACTTAACAGGGACACAACATATGTTGAACCTGTTGCGTTCAGGTCAAGATGACCCTGAAATGGCCGAAATCGCGGCAGAATGTGAACAAGAATGCTATGACTTGTTTGTCCAAGCGGCAGAGCAAGAAAAAGAATGGGCTGACTACCTATTCAGCGAAGGCTCTATGATTGGTTTAAACAAAGATATTTTATGCCAATACGTTGAATATATTACAAATATCCGTATGCAAGCTGTCGGCCTGAAATTGCCATTTGAAGCACGTTCAAACCCAATTCCATGGATCAACGCTTGGTTGGTGTCTGATAATGTTCAAGTTGCGCCACAAGAGGTTGAAGTGAGTTCTTATCTGGTCGGCCAAATTGACTCTCAAGTCGATACCGACGATTTGAGCGACTTCGAACTATAAGCATGGCAAGCCATAAAATCACCCTGCGCCTGACGCAGGGTGTTCAAGTCCCCTACCATACCGACGTTCATTCGTGTTTGTTGGAAGCTTTAGAAGACAGTCGTGTCCCTGTAGAATACCAATGTCGTGAAGGTTACTGCGGCTCGTGCCGAGTGACATTATTACGAGGAAAAGTTGGTTACAAACGTAAGCCTATCGCGTTTGTGCAAGAGGGAGAAATTCTGCCTTGTTGTTGCCATCCGCTGTCGGATATTGAAATTGGTTAATGCTGTAATGGACGATTGCACAGGTATCTATTAGTCACCTATGCAATCGTTTTTTTATTCAATCAATTATAAATAACCATATAAACCCGCGAATACCCAGCCAAACACACAAGATACACCCACCCCAATTAAACCCGGTAGAATGAAACTGTGGTTGATAACAAACTTACCAATACGCGTTGTGCCTGAACGGTCAAACTGAATGGCTGCAAGGTCACTTGGATAAGTTGGTAGAATATAGTAACCATAACAAGCTGGTGCAGACGCAATAATATAAGCCGGGTCAACACCGATACCCAGTGCAATCGGTACCACGGCAGCCAATGCGGCGGCTTGTGAGTTAACAAATTTAGAAACTAATAATAAGATAACCGCATAAGCCCAAGGGAAATCTTTCACTAAAGAACCTAATGTTCCTTTGATTTCGTCCATATGAGCGCCGAACATAGTTTCCGCCATCCAAGCGATACCATATACCGCCACGATAGCAATCATCCCTGAACGGAATACTTCATTTTTTGAAATTTGCCCTGGATTGGTTTTACAGATAATGATAATTAGCGCACCAGCTAATAACATAAACATCTGGATCACCAAGACCATAGAAAGTGGTTTGCCATTAATTAACGGGCGAAGTTCGGAGAATGCGCCTAATAACGCCACTACAGCAATAGAGGCTAAGAAAATCCACATTGCGACCCAGTTTATTTTCGGTAACTTTTTATCCAACAGTGTCACACTGTCACCATACACATAGTCATGGTTTTCAGGCACAGAGATAAATTCTTGGAATACTGGGTCTTTATCGAGATCTTTACCTCTAAACCAACTGAAAATACCAATCGCTAAAATACCAATTAAGGTGGATGGAATGGTAATCGCTAACAAATCCAGAAATTCAAGTGACTTACCATTGATAGTGACACCGTTTAGCATCGCCACTAATGAAACCACAGCAACCGAAACTGGGCTTGCAATGATCCCCATTTGAGCACCAATACTACTCGCCGCCATCGGTCTTTCTGGGCGAATATTATTTTTAATCGCCGCGTCATAGATGATAGGTAAAATGGTGTAAACCACATGCCCTGTACCACACAAAATGGTTAAGATACAGGTGACAAAAGGTGCCACAATAGAAATGTACTTAGGGTTTTTCCGTAGTAGTCGTTCTGCAATTTGCAGCATGACATCTAAACCGCCTGATGCTTGTAACGTTGCTGATGCTGCAACAACAGCAATGATAACAAGCATAACATCAACAGGCGGTTTTCCGGGTGGTAAGCCAAAACCAAAAACCAAAATCACTAGGCCTACACCACCTAATAGCCCTAGCGCCATGCCGCCTTTTTTTGCTCCATAGAACAAGCAAACTAGGATAATGGCGAGTTGTATCATAAAGTCCATAGTTCCATCCCTTATATATATGTTTACACATATTATCGGGATGAAATTCATGTATTAATTTGATTTATGATAATATCAAAACCAATTTAATTTTATTTTTTATGCTGTTATTTTGACCTCATCACATAATTTACGTTATGTAATTGGCATACTATTTAGTTAGCTAACATTTTCATTAAAATCAATTCATTAACCTACATATTTTAACATTCACCGCCAAATAAATTTACCTTTAGTCACTTTTAATCATCATTTTTCCTTCACTTAGTTAACCTGACTATCTTTATCATCTTTCATATCTCGCCGATTATTATCGTAAAGTTTTATTTACACACACTGTAATTTACATTTGACAGCGTACCGACGATCGCATAATCTGCTTCACTTATTAATTATTCAGATTCAATTAGAGGAACTTGTGAAGAATCGTACGCTTGGCAGTGTGTTAATCGTTGCAGGAACAACAATAGGTGCAGGGATGTTGGCAATGCCACTAGCCGCTGCGGGAGTCGGTTTTACAGGCATCGTTTGTTTGCTGATTGGTTTATGGATGTTAATGAGTTATACCTCATTACTATTAGTTGAAGTGTATCAACATAATCCAGCCAATATGGGCTTAGGCTCTGTGGCGAAAAAATACCTTGGCCCAATGGGTCAAATCGTGACTGGGCTAAGCATGTTATTGCTGATGTACGCACTAACTACCGCTTATATTGGTGGAGCCGGGGTCCTAATTTCAGATAGCTTATCATCATGGTGGGGGATCGAGATTTCCACCAATACTGCCATTATTGCATTTACCATTATTGGTGGTGCTATAGTTTGCATTGGTACGCATTCTGTCGACTTTATTAACCGAATTTTATTTACCGCAAAAACCATTTTTTTGGTGATTATGTTGATTGTAATGATGCCACATGCAGAAGCGGTTAATTTAAGTAGCATGCCTGTCGAAAAAGGCCTGATCCTCGCTGCGGTTCCGGTTATTTTTACTTCATTTGGTTTCCACGGAAGCGTACCGAGCCTAGTCAATTACATGAATGGCGATGTCCGTAAATTGCGGATGATTTTTATTACTGGTAGTGCAATACCTCTGGTTGCCTATATTTTATGGCAAATTGCCACTTTGGGCTCAATTCCATCAGATACCTTTATGGGGATCCTTGCTCAACAATCCGGCCTAAATGGTTTACTTACTGCAATCCGTGATGTTGTCGCCACGCCAAGAGTGAATATTGCGGTGAGCTTATTTATGGATTTAGCCTTAGCTACCTCTTTCTTAGGTGTTGCACTCGGTTTATTTGACTACCTTGCAGACCTCTTTAAACGCAGTAACCACTTTGTTGGCCGGGTACAAACCAGTTTATTGACCTTCCTGCCACCGTTATTTGCCGCATTGTTTTTTAGCAGTTTTGTGCAAGCGTTAACGTATGCAGCGGTTGCTCTTTCCGTATTAGCGTTGATTATCCCTGCATTATTAACACTACGAGTCCGTAAAGTTGAAGCAAAAGGTGGATACCAAGTTAAAGGTGGAACCGCAATTTTAGCCATCGTCTTGCTTTGTGGTATTGCTGTCATCGCTATCCAATTTTCGATTGTTGCCGGTTTTTTACCAAACGTTGGCTAACCTATTGGCTAATTAATAATATCGTTAACACAAAAAAAACCGCCAAGCGTGATAACTTGGCGGTTTTTATTCAAATTTCAAACAATTAAATCTAGTGAATGGTAAATTTAGCAAAGAAATTTACCATTCCGTCAACAAATTTAGAATGAAAGGCCTGCCCCTACATACCAACCATCAGCAACTTTGTCACTGTTATTGCCATGAGTCCCTTTCATTTCAATTAAACGATAACCAGCATCAATAGATAAAGGTTTAAATACGGTATAACGCGCACCTGCTTTCGCTTCAACGTAAGACTTGCTACCTGATGTCAATGATTCTGGCGCGCCATAAGCTTCACCATAAATATTCAGTGACGGCATTGCTTGCCAATTTAACCCACCACCAACAGCCAGTGCTGCACCACTGCTATTGTTATCTGGTGATAAATATAACCCTTTACCACCAACAAATGCAGAGAAAGGCCCGACAGGTAAGCCGAATGTTGCGCCAAGGCTGCCCATTTGCCCGTCATGATCGCTGCGTGCCCAAGAACCATTGAACGCTAAGCCTGCATTTTGGTTACCAAGACCTGCTGACAATTCAGTAAAATGCTCTCCCGCTTGTGCACTCACTGACACTGCATGTGCCGTACCCACGAATAATGGTGACATCGCCGCTGCTACTAATAATAATTTGCGCATTATTTTATCCTCTTGATATTATTACCTATGGATACTACGCCAATCCTACACTATTTTCAGCCTTTCTTACCTAGATTTACGCTACAGCACCGATAAAAGCGGATGATTTTCGCTACAAAATTTTAATGAATCCACAAGCGTTGTTTAATTATCGTGGAATAAGTCACCTTATCACACATTTAATCACAGTGATTGGTTATATTAATTAGATAATCATTTCCATAATAACTATACTGGATTATAAGTTCATTGTAGTGATGTTTTTGTTTTATTACAAAAAATTAACTCATTAGTTAGGTTTGTGTAGTCATTTAATCCAGAAAGGAGCATTGTGATGAAAAAGAAAGGCCTTACTACCGCCTCCGGCGCACCCGTCGCCAATAATAATAATGTCATGACCGCGGGAAAACGTGGCCCTATGTTATTACAGGACGTTTGGTTTTTAGAAAAACTCGCTCATTTTGACCGTGAAGTGATCCCTGAAAGACGTATGCATGCAAAAGGTTCAGGCGCATTTGGTACATTTACAGTCACTCATGATATTAGCCGCTATACTCGGGCAAAAATTTTCTCTGAAGTCGGTAAAAAAACAGAAATGTTTGCGCGTTTCTCCACGGTAGCAGGGGAAAGAGGCGCGGCAGATGCAGAACGTGATATTCGTGGTTTTGCCTTAAAATTTTATACAGAGGAAGGCAACTGGGATATGGTGGGTAACAACACCCCAGTTTTCTACTTCCGCGACCCATTAAAATTCCCTGATTTAAACCACGTAGTGAAACGTGACCCGCGTTCAAACCTCCGTACTATGGAACATAAATGGGCATTTTTCTCCCAATTACCTGAATCTTTACACCAGTTAACCATTGATGCAAGTGATAGAGGGATCCCACAAAGTTACCGTCATATGCATGGTTTTGGTAGCCACACCTATAGCTTTATTAACAGTAACAACGAACGCTTTTGGGTAAAATTCCACTTCCGCTGCCAGCAAGGAATTCAAAACCTATCTGATGAGCAAGCTGAGCAATTAGTCGGTAAAGATAGAGAAAGCTCACAGCGTGATCTATTTGAATCTATTGAAAAAGGTGATTTCCCTCGCTGGAATTTGCAAGTGCAAATTATGCCAGAAAAGGAAGCGTCTCAAGTCCCTTATAACCCGTTTGATTTAACTAAAGTTTGGCCACATAAAGATTACCCATTAATCGATGTCGGTTATTTCGAGCTAAACCGCAACCCAGATAACTATTTTGCAGACGTAGAACAGGCAGCTTTTAGCCCGGCAAATGTGGTTCCTGGTATTGGTTTCTCACCAGATAGAATGTTACAAGGCCGCCTCTTTTCCTATGGGGATGCACATCGCTATCGCCTTGGCGTAAATCACCATCAAATCCCAGTGAATGCACCACGTTGCCCATTCCATAATTACCACCGCGATGGTGCAATGCGCGTTGATGGTAACAGTGGTAACCATGTGACCTATGAGCCTAATGAAGCGGGTTTATTCCAAGAACAACCTGACTTTAGCGAACCGCCATTATCCATTGAAGGCGCTGCTGACCATTGGGATCATCGCGAAGACCAAGACTATTTCAGCCAACCACGTGCATTATATGAATTATTAGATGATGCCGAACACCAACGCATGTTCAAACGTATCGCAGGCGAACTGATTGACGCGACAGAAGCGACACAAGTGCGCCAAATCGAGTTATTTAAACAAGTTCATCCTGAATATGGGGCAGGTGTTGAAAAAGCCTTAAAAGCACTAAAATAGAGTAACCCAACCAGTGGTGGGGATAACCCCCGCCACTCTTTACCCTACTCCATTCTTCTCGCTAATAGCCATGTTTTTACTTGCTGCCGGGACACTTTTATTCCCCCTGCTTTTAACTCAGGGTCTAAATAATAAAGTGCCATAGGGTATTGGTATGGAGCGAGTTTATCTTTTAACCAATCCGCCAACTGATTCAAATCCACAGACTCATTGGCTTCGATAACCGCAACAGGACGCTGGCCAAATTGCACATCATCGATAGGAATAATAAAACTTTGGCTTACATCAGGGTGGGAATTTATTACTGATTCGATATCTTCCGGCTGGACACATTCGCCACCACTAATAAATAGGTTATCTAAACGCCCCACAATTTGGTATTCACCATCAATAAATACCCCTTTATCATTCGTTTTGAACCAGCCATCGACACAATTTAGCGGATTAATTTGCCCATCAAACCAATAACCCAGTGCTTGGCTATTTGACTGAATTTGGATTTCATCATCCACAATTCGAATTCGCTTACCGGTTAATGGCAAACCAACGCCTTTTTTACCATCAGCACGTTTCGCACATACCGTAGAAGCCATTTCTGTCATGCCATAGCCACTCCAACAGGCAATTCCATGCTGTTGAGCGAAATCTGTCAATGTGGTCGGGATACTTGCTCCTCCCAATAATACCGCTTTTAACGTTATCGGTGCCACGGGTTCATCATTTAACAAACGCCATAGCTGGGTCGGCACAAGGGAGGCATGAGTAACCCCATGTAATGCTTGAGCTAAAGGCTGATTTTTTACTGCGAGGGAACCACCTTGAAGTAGCCAACGCCAGACAATACCTTGGCCAGATACGTGGAATAGCGGTAATGACAGTAGCCAACAATCCTCTTGTTGGTAACTCATCATATTAACAACGCCAGCAGCGCTATTTAAGTGAGCAAAGACACTGTGGACGGCAGCTTTTGGCAAACCTGTTGACCCCGAGGTTAAAATCAAGGTAGCAGGTTGATCAGCAAAATCTTGAAAAATGGTTGATGAAAAAGTGGCATGACCAATAAAGTGATAATACCGTTCGAAATCTAAACTACGGTAATTTGTTAGCACATGTTGCTCATCAGTAAAATCAATGACTGCGCTAACGTTAAGGTGAGGCAATAATTCCACTAACAACCGTTCAGGCAGCCGTGGATTTAACGGTAAAACTCGAGCACCACAAGTAATCAGTGCTAGTTGGCAGAGTAATAATTCCACTGAGTTTTTTCCCCTCAGTACCACACACTGCCCCTGCTCTACCCCTTGCATTAAAAAGTAACAACTCAGGTCAGCAACTTGCTGGTTTAAGCTTTCCCAATTGATACTTTGTGACTCTGTTACCAGTGCTATTGAATTGGGACGAAGATTGGCCCAGTGTTGCCAAGGCCAATCTTTAAAGTGAACTAGCTCTGCCATACAAGTGCTAAATCATCTAACTGCTGAAGCGGAATTTCACATTGTGGCCAAGGGCGTATCAGCTGAGATTGGATCAGCGAAACCGTATCTAACCCAGGGATTGTATTTGGGGTTAACCAATGTGCCACACGAGCAAGTTGTGTTAGACCAAAACTACTTTCAATGGATGAGCTGATCACCGCTTGTAGCCCTAAGCGATGAGCTTCCTCCACTAAAAAGCGGCAATAAGATAAGCTGCCCGTCAGTGTCGGCTTAATCACAATCGCACAAACGCCTTCTTGGGCTTCAACTTTAAAGCCTTCCTCACGTACACTCTCATCCCAAGCAATGCTAATACCTGCATCGACCGCAAATTGCAGTGATTCTTCGCGGGTTTTGCACGGTTCTTCTAAGAAAGCAATACGTTGACGATAATCAGGGTTTACATACTTAGCAAAACCATCCGCTTTGGCTCGCGTCCAACTGCGGTTAGCATCTAGACGTAATTTAAGGTCAGGTACCGCCTCAAGCAACAAGTTAGCCACCATGCCATCACGTACGGCTTCATATAAGCCAACTTTAACTTTAGCTACTTTCTCGCCTTCCATTGAATCAAGGCTTAAAATTAAATCGTCAGGGTCACCACTACATAAAGGCGCTTTACGGTAGTCAGCTTGTTCAGGTAGTTCCCCTGTTAGCTCCGCCAGCGCACAACTGCAACCAAATGCCACTGAAGGTAGTTTACTATCAGAAATTTTGCCTTCTTTCACCCATTCATTCAGCCGCTCTATAGTTTCTGCGGTGGCTTCTTCTAAGGTTTCACGACTGAATTCAGGTAGAGGTGAAATTTCCCCCCAACCTTCGCTATCCCCATCTTGTAAACAGACTAAAAGGCCATCACGCGTTTTGAGTCGCTGATAACGAAGGATAACGCCTGCCTCCATCGGCAGGCTGAACGAATAAATTTTGGCTTTACGCATTATGGATTACGCTTATATTTAGAGAAATCAGGTGCACGTTTTTCATTGAAAGCGTTACGGCCTTCTTGGCCTTCGTCGGTCATGTAGAACAGCATCGTGGCATTACCTGCCAATTCTTGCAGACCAGCTTGCCCATCACAGTCCGCATTTAACGCTGCTTTTAAGCAACGCAGCGCCATCGGGCTATTTTCAAGCATTTCACGGCACCAACGAACAGTTTCTTTTTCAAGGTCAGCATAAGGGACAACCGTGTTGACAAGCCCCATATCTAAGGCTTCTTGTGCATTATATTGACGGCATAAGAACCAGATTTCGCGCGCTTTCTTTTGCCCTACGATACGCGCCATATAGGATGCGCCCCAGCCACCATCAAATGAACCGACTTTAGGCCCTGTTTGACCGAAAATCGCATTGTCAGCCGCAATAGTTAAGTCACACATCATATGTAAAACATGGCCGCCGCCAATTGAGAAACCTGCGACCATCGCAACCACAGGTTTTGGGCAAGTCCGAATTTGACGTTGAAAATCTAATACGTTCAGGTGATGTGTACCGCTTTCATCGCGGTACCCGCCGTAGTCGCCACGAATTTTTTGGTCACCACCCGCACAAAAGGCTTTCTCGCCTTCACCTGTTAGAATGATAGTACCAATATGGTCATCATAACGAGCGTCAGATAACGCTTGGATCATTTCTTTCACGGTTTGTGGACGAAAAGCATTACGCACTTCAGGGCGATTAATGGTAATTTTAGCAATCCCTTCTGGGGATTTGTGATAGCGAATATCTTCAAAACCCGTAGAGCAATCCTGCCATTCAATTGGGGCGTACAATTTTTCTTCGCTTGGATAAATCATTATCAGATTCCTTTAACCACAGTGTGATAAAAAATGGTGTAGTGCAGTTGCAAAGCCAGTTGGGTTTTCCCGATGTGCATTATGCCCTGCATTTTCAATTAACGTTAACGGCAAAGCATATTGTTGCGAAACGCTTCGAAATTTTTGGTCCCGCTCACCACAAAAGTAGCGATAAGGACAGTTAAGTTGAGGCAATTTTTCCGCTAAAAAAGGTTGCTTAGCTAATGAAGTACTTTCTAGCATATCAGCAATACCCTGCGGGTTGTTTTGTCGACGTAGCTTAATTAAAGCTCGGCGTTGGGTAGGAGATAAATCAGCAAATACCGCTTGTTGATACCAATCAGCCAACACCTCTTCAATGGGTTGTGAGCGGAAACGTTGCGCCCATGCAGCATCATTCACCATACGACCAGCACGTTCTTGTTCATTAGCTAACCCAACATTGCCACCTTCAATGATGAGGCCTAATAAGCCTTGAGGGTGATGATGACAGGCAAAATGCATCGCCAGCCGAGCACCTAGTGAATAGCCAACCAAGTAATATTCATCAATTTGATGATACTGTAAAAGTGAACTGAGTTGTTGATCAAAGTGCAAGAAACCTTGGCATGACGCTTTTTGAGAGTCGCCATGGCCCGGTAGATTAACCACTAACGATGGGAAACCCGTCAGCCGGTCAATAACTGGCAGCCAATCATCTGCGCTACCTAATAACCCATGTAACCAAACAATCCAAGGGCCTGATGCCGTCACGTGGTACTTTTGCACCGACAACATCATAGCTCCACAACTTCACTGAGTAATTGTTTTAATGTACGAGCCCCTTCATCACCATCCACTTGCAGTTCCACCAGCAAGGTTCCCTGCTGGCTATGCCAAAATTGCTGGATGGTATTTTTCAATGTTTGCCAATCAGTTGGAGCACAATAGTGCAAACCAAACATGTTAGCAGCGGGTTCGAAACTGACATTCTGTGGCATACAATAATAATTTTGTCTTGCTTCGTCCGGCGTTGGCAACATCGAGAAAATCTGCCCGCCATTGTTATTAACAATGATTAAAACTGTTGGCGCAGAGGGTTCACGCAATAGAGCTAAGCTATTGAGGTCATAAAGTGCAGAAATATCCCCAACAATTCCAAGTGTCGGCCTTGCAGTTGCACGCTGAACCCCTGCCATGGTTGAGATGAGCCCATCAATCCCGCTAGCTCCTCGATTACTATAAACAGGATAGCTTGCAGGTAATTGAGCGAATGCATCCACCAAACGTACTATCAAGCTATTACCAACAAAAAGTTGCCCGCGCGGAGAAAGCAATTCAGGTAATTGATACGCCACCGCCGCTTCCGAAAATTGCTCATGCAATTGTTGGTGCACATGCTGTTGTGTTTTTTGTACTAACGTCAATAATGGCTCACACCATAAGTCTCTTGGCTGTGCGGGATGATTGTCTAACCAACCTTTAATTGAACAAGTTAATTTCCGCCCCATGTGGTTGGCAGGGTCTAATCGCTCAGGAATGGCATCAACAATCCAGTATTCTTGTGGCTCACAGTTTGCCTGCCACTGTAATAACCGTTTTCCGGTTAAGCTTGAACCGAACTGAACCACCAGTTCCGCTTGCTGCAGTAACGATTGTGCCGAAGGGTGTTGCAGCCATAGGTCTGCACAAGGGTATGGCTGCCCCGTTTGAGACAAAACGTCACCAATGACCGGCCACCCGAGTTCTTGGGCCCATTTAGTGACACGCTCACCTTCGCTGGCACTCATTCTTCCGGCAACCACAACGCCTTTTTTTTGCCGCCAAAAATACCAATCAGCAACAAGCGCCACCGTATTGGTTAAAGGTTCATTCAACCAAGGGTGAGTCGAATTCCACCATTCCCCTAAGCTTTTTTGCCATTGATACTCACCTTCCATATCGCCATATAATGGTTCTGCAAATGGACAATTAATATGGAATGCGCCATGACGCAACTGGTTCATACCATTATCAATCGCTGTTACCAACCATTTCGCTGAAATATCTTGTGTCGGTCTTGGCAACATGAGTGATTGGGATGGATGGGATGCAAAAATATGTATTTGGCGGATAGCTTGGTTTGCACCACAATCAATTAATTCGGGGGGTCTATCCGCAGTCAGAAAAATAACTTTTTCCCCGGTTAAACCCGCTTCAATTAACGAGGGATAAAGGTTTGCCACCGCAGTACCTGAGGTGACGATAACCCCAACAGGCTCGTGACTGGCTTTCGCTAAACCAAGGGCAAGATGCCCTAAACCACGCTCATCAAAATGCGTATGGCAATGTAATTTTCCATGGTTAATTGCAGCCAAGGTCAACGGCGTTGAACGCGAACCTGGCGCAATACAGATGTGTTTCATCCCGTGGCGAGACAGGGCTTCAATAATCACTTCAGCCCAACGGATATTAAAAGCAGAATTCGACATAATATGCTCAGCAAATTATTAATTATCAATTAGTTTAGACGGACTAAAATAATTTTCTTGATCTCAGAACAATTTTTGATGAACTAATTGAAATAAAAAGAAAATAACCATTTATTTTTTATGGTTTTTCGTTATTTCCAAATAAAGATTTTAGCCCAGCCGCTTTGTTTTCTATTTCAATCCACTCTTGTTCTGGGTCTGAACCACTGACAATGCCCGCACCTGAATATAAAGAAACCTGCGCGCCTTCTATTTGCGCGCAACGTAAAGATACGGCGAACTCACTTTTGTTTAAACTAATAAACCCACCCGTTCCTGCATACCATCCTCGGGAGAAAGGCTCATTTTTTATCAGAAATTGTCGAGCTACATTTCTAGGTAACCCGCATACTGCGGCTGTTGGTTGCAAACGTTGTAAGCAATCGCTGTCTGACGGAGAAATTAATGTCGCGGCAATAGAGCGATAAAGGTGCTGAATTTTTCTCAAGCGGATAACTTTCGCCGAAGACACATCGATACCTGTCACCGCACCTTGTAATTGTTGGCAGATATCATCAACCACCACCAAATTTTCATGTTGGTTTTTTTTGTCTTCCATTAACCACTTAGCATATTCTGCTGCAACGCTATCATCGGGGTCATTGGCAACAGTGCCCGCTAGAGCCTCAGAGTTAAGTTGCTCACCTTGGCGTAAATATAACCGTTCTGGTGTTGAAGAAATAAACCCTGAATGCTGATTAAACGCCATCATAAAGTGATAACAGTGATGGTTAACCTGTTGGCTTTCAGATAAAAACTCGGCAACAGCGATGGGTTTCGATAAAGCCAGTTTAGTTTCCCGCGCCATCACCACTTTTTCCATTTTCCCAGATTTCATGTCATTAATCGCGTGATTTAATAAATGGCACCATTCATCATGGGCAGGAATATGTTCTTGGGCAAGGATCTTTGCATCAAGTGTTAATGCAGTTTTAGACGTTGTTTTAAGCTGCTGTAAGAAATGAATTGCATTTAAACGGTCTTCTTCACCATCAATATTAATACTTAAGCTCAGCAATGAACGTAATCGATGAATTTCAATACGTGGTAAAAAACAGAAAGTGGCTTGGTGCTTTAAATCTTCAGGGATATCGTCACCGACCGCATTCCAACCATTCAGCCCCCATAAACGCATATCAGGCATTTGAGGGTATTGCGACAAAAAAGCTTGAGCATTATCAATCGAGTTAAACGACTTTACCATGCCAAGCGCACTACATTCTTCGGCTCCAGTGCGCTGATACCAATAAAATTGCGGATAGCACGTTTGTTCTGACAACCATGGCAAGCCAGGAAAAGATGTTTGCCCATCTAACTGCCAGACAAGGCGAGTGTACTCTTTTGTTTTCAGTGTCAATGTAGACAAATGGTCCAAGATTTCAGTTATCAATTTATCAATTTTCTTATATATCACTTTAGATTCCCACGACTACATCACACACATTCACTACAGTTATTATATAGCGCAATACAATTTTTTAATACATTGATGACTAACAGTAAGTGCTATATCACTAGATGAATAGAAAGCTTAAACGTTAACTTTGGCGTTCTCCGCTTTCGTCATGTATACCTCTTTTGCTTACTTTTTAAACCAAAAAATAACACCTAAAATTGACTCTACAAAGACCATGCTTGGTACTGCACTTCGTCAGATAGAGGCGTATAGTTTATTATATAGGTTAAATGCTTTCCTATTCATTTAATTAATAAGAAATGTGACCTATTACCTTACTGATTTTGCACTTGATAAAATCAGTTCATTTTCACACCTATCCTTTTCAGTTTGAAACATAATAATGCTATAACGCTGATGTGAGTTAACCATTAAATATATAATTATTAAAATTATCAATCTCACACCAAATATAACTTTAATTATATAAAGTTAAACATTTCAAATTCAATTAATATAAAACACCCCTTTAATCCCCCATCAACTACACCCATCGAGTTATTTTTTAGCTTTGATTTTCATTTTTTAATATAAACCCTTTCAGCGAGTTTCCAGTAGGTTAACAAATATAAAGTTTATATTTTCATTTATACACACAGGCGAATCAATCAAATATCGATATTAATATTAGATTATAAAGCTCCCTTTTAATTTACCAATTTGGAATGAGAAAAATGAATACACAAGATAATTACGATCGAATCATTGAAAATGAAAAAATAGGTTGTACAACATTGGCTTTATTAGCTAACCAAGATTCACTGTCAGCTCGGGAAGCCGGTATTTTTACCTTAGATGATTTAACCAATATCCACCATCATGTTTATTTCTCACTCTCATTACCATGGAAGAAAAATGAAATTTTAAAATGGTTTGGCATGGCTGAATCTGATGTTCTCCCCATCGATACAGATGAATTAATTAGCACCATTATCAATATTCGGGAACACGCTGACACTTGGGATAATGTTGAGCAACATGTTAAAGAACAATCCGTAAATCTATCACTAACAAGTAGAAATATCATACAAACAGGTAATCAAATTATTGAATATATTAACCATATGCCTATTTTAAAGCGTGTTTCAGATACGTTAAGTGAGCTCTGTGATTATGACCTCGATAAAATTGCTTACCAAAATGATGACCAGCAAATTGCCACTGAGCTTGTCAATATATTGCAACTTATTAAGGATGACATTAAACGTCAATCAATTAAAACTGTTAGAATTAAAAATATCATTTCCGATTTTAGAGTTCATATTACTGGCGGTTATCTTTCTAATTACCAACATGTTGAATCATTACTATTTAATATTAAAGGGCTGTATCAACAACTTGAGCTCACGAATAATGAAGAGTCAGACGTGTACTTAAGTGAAATTATTAAAGATAAAAAAGAGTCTCTGAAACGACTAGAACAAGAATATTCACATTTTGTCAAATTGTGTTTTACCGGTTTAGCTGGCGGAGTTATTGGCTTAGTTATTACTAGTAGTATTTTTGGCCCTAAAGCGGAAGAAATTCGAGCACGTAAAAATAGTCTCCACTAGAAGAAATAAAAGCAATTAATATAAAAATCAATAAAGAAAAACACGTTAAGAAGATCATTTTTGATATTCAAATTAATCTACATAAAATTGATGGTTTCTTTAAAGATGCAAGGTTGGCGGTTGACCATTTAGATTATATGTGGCTTGTTATTTTAACTGAAATAACACAATCCATTGATGTTTTTCAAAAAATTAATAATGCGGATAAGCTTCTCCAATTCATCACTCACTTTAAACGTATTATTACTTCTTGGTACACCATCCAAGAATACTCCGTTCACTTAATTAAGCTTTTCGATGAACTGCAACAAAATAACACTCCTTCACAATAAAAGGTACTAATATGCATGATAAACTAGAACTACCTATACTTCCCTCTATTGACATATACCAATTAAGATATATTTCAGATAAAATCGCATCCTATAACAAAAATATCATCAATTACGACTTCATCATCCACGGAAAAATACAAAAAATCGCCAGTAAAACGGTTAACATTAATGAAACAATCAGAAATGCCCTTCCAAAGTTAAAAATAAAATTAAATTATATTCTCAACAGCGAACTCAATAACAATACTAAACTGTTCAGTTTTGACAAAGAATCAAATATATCAGATTACATCCTATCCACTGGTTTTATTGAAGATTTAGTTGATTTCAAATTAGAATTAGAAAAAATTATCACCAAATTTAACTACACAACAGAATCTTTGTCACTCATTCACCTCAATGAAAATAATCAGCAAAAATTACAGCAATATTCATCCCAAAAGGAGATCCTCACCACATCAAAAAACAATAAAATTGTAAAAATAAATGAAATAAATCAAGAATATTCAGTTATTATCGCAGCAGAAGATATTATATTAAAATCTAAAATTACTGACTTTTTGAAAAAACATTTATTAAATGATGAGTTAATTGACTCTATCGACATCCCAACAAATAAAAAAGAAGTTTTGAAGCTAGCAATAACGTCGATTAAGAATATGCTATCTATCATTGATGATGGCTTAGAATTCGCCCAATTGGTTGAAGTAAGAATTGATTTAGGAAATCAGATTTTAGAATTGAAACAAGAAGTCAATAGTATAAACCAGTCAATAGTTAAATTAACTCAACTGATGGTTTTGGCCGACCAAGTGACCAACATCGATGCATATAAGCAATCAATTATTTCACTCATTAGCTTAATCAAAGATTATTGGGAGTCTTGGTGCCATTTTATTAATGAAAAAATCAGTGAAAAAGAGCTAGATACCCAGCAAATTAATACAACAAGCCAAATGCTAATGACTTTTTTGAATGATATGGAATATCAATATCAACGCCAGCTACCCGATTAAAAAAACCGGCTACTTCAAGAAGTAACCGGCTATTAACAATAGGATATTGCTTAACGATTAATTAATTAATTACAGCAAGCGCTGTTGATGTGATATCGATAAGCGGCTGTGGCCAAACACCAAATACGATAACTGCAATGGCACAAATGACAGCAACAACAGTACCCAAGGTTGCTTTTTCAGGGCCTGTATAACGTTCTGCATGTTCTGCATCACGGCTATATAGGCTTGCCATAAAGCGCAGATAGTAATAAAGACCTATTGCACTACCAATAACCACAGCACCAGTTAACCACCACAACTCTGCATTCACTGCGGATGCAATCACATAGAATTTACCAATAAATCCTAATGTAATTGGAATACCCGCCAGTGAAAGCATCATAACGGTCATTACGGTTGCCAGTACGGGTTTATGCCAAAACAACCCACGAAATGCACTGAAGTCATCTTGGTCATCACCACGGTAAGGGCTTGAAACGATGCTCACCACACCGAATGCTCCTAGGCTCGCAAACAAGTAACCGACTAAGTAGATTGCGATAGTGACTTGTGAGGCGACTGGGTCGATGCGTAAAGCTACTAATGCAACCAGTAAATACCCCATGTGCGAGATAGATGAATAACCCAGTAAGCGTTTTGCACTTTTTTGCGTGATAGCTAATAAGTTACCAAACAGAATAGATGCAATAGCAATCACTGAAATCACAATCGCTAACGTATTGCTATTGGCGATTGGAGCTTCGAGGAAAATACGCACTAATACCGCGAAGATTGCAATCTTACTGCCTGTCGCTAAGAATGCCGATACGGGTGCTGGGGCACCTTGGTAAACGTCTGGTGTCCATAATTGGAATGGAAACAGCGACAATTTAAACCCAAAGCCTACGATAAGCATACCAAAGCCAATCATCACTAATGGTGCATGAATTTGGTTATCAGATAAGCTTTGACCAACTGCCGCAAAACTTAAACTACCTGATTCTGCATACAGTAGCGCAATACCAAATAATAGGAACGAAGACGCTGCTGCGGATAACAGCATGTATTTGATCCCTGCTTCTAAAGTACGGCTACGTTCAAAGGTATAGGCAACTAGACCAAATAATGGCAATGAAATCAGTTCGATACCGATAAACATTGATGCCATATGATTTGACATCGATAACAACACACCACCGGCGACTGCGATAGCGACTAAGAGATGAAATTCGTCTCTATTGTCACCAAAACCTTCTAACCAATGGTAAGCAAAAATAGTCGTTCCGATACCAGCAATCAGGACTAATGCACTATAAAACAGTGCGTAGCCATCAACACGGATGAGCGAAGTGACATCCATCAGGTAGCCGTCGGCTACCCAAATGAGTGAAAGCAACGCAATAACAAAGCCAGATACTGTCAGCGCGGCACTGGTCAGGTGATCGCGTCGCCACGCAATGGACAGCATCACAACCACCGCCGTCAACCCGACGATCATCAGTGGTAGTATTGCGATCAGTTCTTGAGGAGTTATTGTCATGGCGAATTACAGCCCTAATGTTGTAAGTGAAGCAGAATACAGGTTATGCAATGTTTCCATCGAACCAATTGATGTATCTAAAATTGGTTGCGGGTAGAAACCGATAATAACCAGTAATACAGCCAGAGCCAGCAGCACACCAAACTCACGTGCGCTTAACCCTTTCATTTCTTTTTCAGACTTCGGTGTACCGTAGTAAGTTTGTTGCATCATCCACAAAGAGTAGATTGAAGCAAATACCACACCAAAGACCATAATGCAGGTCACTAACGTGAATTGACTGAAGCTGCCAAACAGGATCATGAATTCACCAATGAAGTTACCTGTACCTGGCATGCCTAACGTTGCCGCAGCAAAGAACAGGGACATTCCTGGTAACCATTTAATGCGTTTCCATAATCCACCCATCATGCGCATATCACGAGTTTGCGTACGCTCATATAACTGGCCACTGATGATAATCAGAGCTGCACCGGACAAACCGTTAGTGATCATTTGAATCACCGCACCTTGGTATGCCAATACTGAACTTGCATAAATCGCAACCGTCACAAACCCCATGTGGGATAAGCTACTGTAAGCTGCCAGACGTTTGATATCCGTTTGTTTAAACGCTAACCAAGCACCGTAGAAGATACTGATCACACCCAATGTCATCGCTACTGGTGTGAACTGGATAGACGCTTCTGGGAACAGGGGTAATGTAAAGCGTAATAAACCATACGCGGCGGTTTTCAGCATGATACCGGAGATATCAACAGAACCCGCGGTTGGCGATTGCTCTTGTGTATCTGCCATCCAGCCATGGAAAGGAACCAATGGCATTTTAACCGCAAAAGCAATAAAGAAACCTAACATCAACATAAACGCGACATTGCTAGACAGTTCCGCACCCAGCAATTGGTTATAATCGAATGTTAAGACGCCTGAGGTATTGTAATTTGCCAGTGCCAGACCAATGATGGACACTAACATGATCAAACCACTTGCTTGCGTATAGATAAAGAACTTCGTCGCTGCTTTGATATGTTGTCTGTTTTCTGACCCTTTGTGCCCCCAATTGGCAATCAGGAAATACATCGGGATCAGCATCATCTCCCAGAAGAAGAAGAATAAGAACAAATCAACCGCAGTAAAGATCCCCATCACTCCTGTGATAATCCACAGCAGGTTAAAGTGATAAGCACCTTGGTTCTTCTGGTTTTCACTCCATGAGCTCAGAATCGAGAAAGCGCCCATAATAGCCGTTAATACGACCATCAACAGTGATAAACCATCAATCGCTAAGTGAAAGTCAATTCCCAGTGACGGGATCCACGGCATAAAGAAAACAGATTGCCATTGTGGAATGCCTTGTGGGTTGACGAGAGAATAGCTCCCTTCTAACCACAGTTGCACGGAGAATATTAATGTTATTCCCATCGTAGCCAGTGCAATCCAACGCGGTGCGCGATGACTGAACCGGTCAGCCTGCCAGCTTAGCAGGCCTCCGATGAAGGGAATGAGTATTAGCCAGGGTAATAGCATGGCGCAATGTGTCCCTTAATTAAACCAAAAGCAGCAGAGCAAGAATCAGCACTGCACCCAGCCCCAATGAGGCGACATACCAACGGATTTGGCCGTTTTGACTCACTGCAAGCCCTTTATTTGCCCAACGTGAAAGATGCGCAGGGATATTCATCAGTGAGTTAACAGGATCGCTTTCCAGTAGCCATGCAATACCTTTAAATGGTTTGACAAAGACTACGTCATACAGCCAATCGAATCCCCATGCTTGGTACCACCATGCACTGAAGAAACGGCCCACTGCAGTTTTTGCAATCGCATCGACTATTGAACGTCTGAACAGATAGAGGAATACCGCAATTAACAGACCTGCGATAGCAAACCCGCCAGAAATAGCCTCGAGCAAGACTTTACCGTCTTCGCTTCCAACTGCTTCCGCTGGGAATACCCCTTCGAGTGGTTGGTGGATTAATGCACCAACAAACGTTGCAAGGATAGCCAAAATGCCCAGTGGTAATGTGTGAGTGATGCCTTTAACCTTATGCGCTTTGATTTTCGCTTCACCGTGGAACACGATGAAAATCATGCGGAAGGTATAAATTGCGGTCATTAATGCACCGAGGATACCTGCCCACAACAGCACAGTTTGCCCATCAAGTTTCGCTCCCCACAAAATCGCATCTTTACTGTAGAAACCTGCGGTAAACAGTGGCAATGCCGCCAATGCGCTTCCGCCGATTAACATGACAGCGTAGATAAATGGAATTTGCTTACGCAGCCCACCCATCTTGAAGATATTTTGTTCGTGGTGGCATGCCAAAATGACCGAGCCCGCTGACAAGAAGAGCAACGCTTTAAAGAAAGCATGAGTCATCAGGTGGAAAATCGCGGCATCCCAAGCTTGTACACCTAGCGCCAAGAACATATAACCGATTTGGCTCATGGTGGAGTATGCAAGAACACGCTTGATATCGGTTTGCACCAGTGCTGCGAACCCAGCCAGTACCAATGTGACCGCGCCCACAACGCCAACTAAATGCAATACTTCTGGCGCTAATAAGAACAGAACGTGGGTACGAGCCACTAAATAGACACCGGCGGTTACCATGGTTGCGGCGTGGATCAGCGCAGAAACTGGCGTTGGACCTGCCATCGCATCTGCCAACCACGTTTGTAATGGTAACTGTGCTGATTTACCGACCGCGCCGCCTAATAACATCAAGGTTGCCCAGTTGATAGCACTTGAACCTTCAGCGAATTTCTGTGGTGCTAATACCGCCATTTCGCTGAAGTTCAGGGTGCCCAGTTCATTCCACAGAATAAACATACCGATTGCGAGGAACACATCACCGATACGTGTCACAAAGAACGCTTTCATCGCAGCCTTGCCGTTCTCTGGATTGGTGTAATAGAAACCAATCAACAGGTAACTGCACAGCCCTACCCCTTCCCAACCGAGATACATCAGCATCATGTTATCGGCAAGAACTAAAACCACCATACTCGCGATAAACAGGTTAGTGTAAGCGAAGAAACGTGAGTAACCTTCCTCACCACGCATATACCAAGACGCGTATACGTGAATAAGGAAGCCCACACCCGTTACCACACCTAGCATGGTCAAAGATAGACCATCTAACATCAGGGTAAATGGAATATTAAAGGTACCGACAGACATCCAAGTCCATAGTGGTTGGATGAACACGCTACCTGCGTCTTGTGCTAAAAATTGATTGCCAGCATAGAATGCGACGATGGCCGCTAAGCCGACCGACCCCGCACCGATAATGGCCGAAACATTTTCTGACCAGCGTCCACGGGAGAAGGCTAACAGCACCGACCCCAGTAAAGGCAACAGAATAGTTAAATAGAGTAGGTTCATCCGCGCATCTCACTGACTTTATCAATATTCAGGTTCTGACGATGACGATGGAGTTGCAGTAACAACGCCAATCCAATACTCGCCTCCGCTGCAGCCAATGTAATTGCCAAAATATACATAATTTGGCCATCAGGCTGCCCCCAAAAACTCCCTGCAACAACAAATGCCAGTGCAGTTGAGTTAATCATGATTTCCAGTCCGATCAGCATGAAAAGCAGATTACGGCGGATGACCAGGCAACTCAGCCCCATCACAAATAAAATCGCCGCTAAAATCAGACCATGTTGAAGAGGTATCATTTTTGCTCCTCCGCATTACGCACACTGACTAAGTCAGCGCCGTTTTCTTTACGGTCACGTCCAACGTGGAATGCTACGACTAAGCCTGCTAGTAATAACAATGATGCCAATTCGACAGCCAAAACATACGGCCCGAACAGACTAATGCCCACTTCTTTCGCCCCAATCACCGTACCCGCAATACCTTCTTGATAAGACAAAGAGGTAATGCCGTAAACTAAGATAGCCAATAACACCGCAGATAATACCGCAGGGCCAATCCAGTTTTTCGGTGTCAACCAAGCCCGTTCTTGTTCTTGAACTGAACGGCCTAAGTTGAGCATCATCACGACGAACACGAACAGGACCATAATGGCACCTGCGTACACGATGATTTCCAACGCCCCAGCGAAATACGCGCCGAGGGAGAAAAACACCATTGACAGAGCCAGCAGAGAAACAACCAGATACAGCAGTGCATGCACCGGATTTGTATTAGTTATCACCCTTAAAGTTGCTAAAATGGCAACTAGACCGGCGATATAAAATGTAAATTCCATGAATATCGCTCCTTATGGCAACAGGTCTTTGACGTTAATCGGTTTCGCTTCGTTATCCGCTTCACCTTTGTCTTTACCTGCAATCGCCATACCCGATTTACGGTAAAAGTTATAATCAGGATATTTACCTGGACCTGAAATCAACAGGTCATTTTTCTCGTAAACCAGATCCTGACGTCTCCAATCGGCCATTTCAAAATCAGGTGTTAATTGGATTGCCGTTGTTGGGCAAGCCTCTTCACACAGACCACAGAAAATACAGCGTGAAAAGTTAACGCGGAAAAATTCAGGGTACCAGCGACCGTCTTCGTGTTCAGCTTTTTGCAGTGAAATACAACCCACAGGGCAAGCCACCGCACACAAGTTACATGCAACACAACGCTCTTCACCGTCAGGGTCGCGGGTTAACACGATACGCCCACGGTAACGGGGTGGCAGATAAACCGGCTCTTCTGGGTACATTTGCGTTTCGCGTTTATCGAACGCATGTAGGCCGACCATCCAAATACTACGTACTTGGGTGGCGAAACCGACCAATAACTCTTTCAATGTCATGGTTCAATCACCCCTTACTGAGCGTTGTATAAAATCACTGCTGCAGTACCCAGCAGATTAAGCAGTGTCAGCGGCAGACAAATTTTCCAACCGAATGACATTACTTGGTCATAACGTGGACGCGGTAACGAGGCACGGATCAAGATGAACATCATCATGAAGAAACCTGTTTTAATCGCGAACCATAAGAATGACGGCAAGAATGGACCATGCCAGCCACCGAAGAACAGTGTCACAATCAACGCAGACACTGTCACGATACCGATATACTCACCGACGAAGAACAGACCGAACTTCATCCCTGAGTATTCAACGTGATAACCATCCGCAATCTCTTGCTCTGCTTCGGGTTGGTCAAACGGGTGACGGTGACATACCGCAACACCTGCAATCGCAAAAGTCACAAAGCCAAAGAACTGAGGAATGATGTTCCACATGCCTTCTTGGGAGTTCACAATATCAATCAGGTTAAATGAACCTGCTTGCGCGACTACACCCATTAAAGAAAGACCTAAGAACACTTCGTAACTCACGGTTTGTGCTGATGCACGCATCGCACCTAATAATGAGTATTTATTGTTACTTGACCAACCAGCGAATAGCACCGCGTAAACTGCCAGACCCGCCATCATCAGGAAGAATAAAATCCCGATATTCAAGTCGGCAACGTGCCATGTCGGGCTGACGGGCACGATAGCGAACGCAAGAAACAAAGAACAAAATGCAATAACTGGCGCTAGCGTAAAGATTTTCTTATCCGCGAACTGTGGGATCCAGTCTTCTTTAAACAACATTTTGAACATATCGGCGATAAGTTGGCCCATACCAAATGGACCCACACGGTTAGGACCATAACGGTTCTGGAACAGACCGAGAATACGGCGCTCCCCCAGACTCATGTAGGCTCCGCACGTCACCACAACCAATAAAATGACGACAGATTTAAGGATGGAAATTAACACTTCCATCACTTCAGGAGAAATCCAATCCATCATGCTCCCCTCCGCAGATTATTGACTGACACGCCAGCCAGTGAAGGTGCGATACCCGGCATTCCTAATGGTAAACCAATTTGGCCAGTAGACAGGTGGTTGCTGAGACGAACAGTCAAGTTAAACGCTTGTCCTGCATAACTAAATTCAGCTTTTACCCCTGCTGCCAGACCTAATGCCGCCGCATCTTGCGTGTTCAGCATGATATAAGGCTCAGGCATGCGCTGTTGGATCACCTCTGAACGCTGTGACATTTCATCACTACCGAACAGGTGATAATACGGCGCAACCACCCACTGAGCATCCGTGGCTTGGTAAGCGGCTGGGATATCAGTGAAGTAAGCCAATTTACTTTCCGTTGAATTGAACAAACGCACACCCGGGTCACCAAATAATAGGTGGCCACCTACTTCGGCTTGGAATTTGTTCCAGGCTTGCGGTGAGTTCCAACCCGGCGCCCAAGCAAATGGAATTTGCTGGCGAGGCGCTGTTGGGCTGTTGTTCCCTTCCATTGAGAAAGCAAATGGTGAGTCTATATCTTGCGGTTGACGAGGTTCGTGTACTGATTGGTTTGCCAACATGGCTGTACGGCCACTGTAACGATGAGGTTCACGCGCCAATTTTTGACCACGAATACGGAAAGAGGCTTTCGGTGCTGCATCCACCATACCCGCGAATTGTGGCATTGTTGCAACACAATCCGCAATCACATGGTCAAGTTGCGACCAATCCGCATCACGCGCTTGTGCTTCGGTTTGCAGTGAATGCATCCAGCGCCAGCTTTCGTTCATCACGATGGCTTTGTCGTAATAAGTTGGATCGAAAACTTGGAAGAAGCGTTGTGCACGACCTTCTTGGTTAATCAACGTACCGTCTGCTTCCGCGAAGCTCGCTGCTGGCAGGATCAGTGTTGCTTTATCCATGATGTCAGTGTGTTGATGGTCAGCGACAATCAAATGAGCCAATTTCGCTAATGCACTGTCTACCGCGTCAACATTGCTGTGACGGTACAGGTCATTTTCCATCACGATAGCCACATCGGCTTCGTTAGCTTCAATACGGGCTAACGCGCTGTCTAACGGCTGTGCGTTCATCATCGCCAGACCGAAGCTATTGGCATGAGATGCTAAGTAAGATAACCCAACATTCGCACCTTTAGCTTTCAGCGCAAATGCCACGTTAGCTGCCGCTTGGATCATCGCTTCGCTAGCGCTATGGCTACCGCTGATAATCAGTGGTTTTTTCGCGCCAGTTAATGCCTGAGCAATCGTTTCAACTTTCGCTTTTAAATCAGCAGGTAAGTCATTGACTGCAGGTGCTTCGCCGTTAATCATATTCGCGATAGCAAAACCGAAACGCGCTTGGTCAGCGACTGGTGCACGGTAATTAAAGGCCGCAACATCATCTAAGCGAGTATCATCAACATTGGTGATAAACAGCGGGTATTTCGCGTGCTGACCAATATTTTGGATTGCCGCGATTTGCCAGTCAGCCACTTTTTGCGCTGCCGCCATTTCACGCGCTTTGCCTTTTACTGCTTGGCGTACAGATAGCGCCATACGCGCACCGGTTTGCGTTAAATCTTCACCCAGCACTAATACCGCATCGTAGCCTTCCACTTCACGCAGTGTTGGGGTGTAGATACCGCCATTTTGCAGAATATTTTGCATTAATGCTAAACGACGTTGTTCACCCGCTGAAATACCTGAATAGAAGTTTTCCGCACCCACTAATGCACGTAGTGCATAGTTGCTCTCAACGCTTGCACGAGGCGAACCGATACCAATCACTTTTTTCGCTTGATTGATAATTTGCGCACCACTTTGCATTGCTTCAATCGCAGAGATGACGTGTTTCACACCGTTTTTATTCAAAACAGCTTGGCGCGGACGGTCTTTACGGTTGACATAACCATAACCGAAGCGACCACGGTCACACAGAAAATAGTGGTTTACTGAACCGTTATACCGGTTTTCGATACGGCGAATTTCACCATAACGCTCACCGGGGCTGGTGTTACAACCGATACTGCACTGTTGGCAGATACCCGGTGCAAATTGCATATCCCATTTACGGTTATAGCGCTCAGAGTGCGTTTTATCGGTAAATACCCCAGTAGGACAAACTTCGACCAAGTTACCGGAGAATTCACTTTCTAACGTACCGTCTTCAGTACGGCCGAAATAGACGTAATTATGTGCACCATAAACGCCTAAGTCCGTGCCATCTGCGTAATCTTTGTAGTAACGCACACAGCGATAACACGCGATACAACGGTTCATTTCATGACTAATAAATGGACCGAGGTCTTGGTTAATGTGAGTACGTTTAGTAAAACGATATTTACGCATATTATGACCGGTCATCACCGTCATATCTTGCAGATGGCAGTTACCACCCTCCTCACAGACTGGGCAGTCGTGCGGGTGGTTGGTCATTAGCCATTCAACAACACTTTCACGAAATTGTTTGGCCTCTTCATCATCAATTGAGATGAAAGTCCCTTCCGTTGCAGGTGTCATACAAGACATTACTAGGCGACCGCGAGTGTCATCTGCGTTCTGATACTGCTTAACCGCACACTGGCGGCAAGCGCCAACGCTTCCCAGCGCCGGATGCCAGCAAAAATAAGGAATATCTAGCCCGAGAGAAAGACAGGCTTGTAACAGGTTTTCAGACCCGTTTACGTCATATTCTTTGCCGTCTACATATATTGTAGCCATAGTCAGCATGCTTCCCAAAGGCCCGCATAAAGCAGGCGTTAATCAAAAATACGTTCTTCGTGAAAAATCTGTTCAGCGGTTGCTCAATCGCTAAACAATTACCAGCGCTGCTTAAGCAGGTTTGGTTGGATACCCGCAATCTGCACAATGTTACGCAGATCTTTTTGCGAAATACCCGCTTCGAATTCATCACGGAAATATTTGATGGCGCTTTGTAGCGGTTCGACCGCACCCGGTGCGTGAGCACAGAATGTTTTACCCGGCCCTAAGAAACGGCAAAGTTGCTCTAGGGTTTCGATATCCCCCGGCTGACCTTCCCCTTTTTCCAGCGCTTGTAAAATTTTCACACTCCATGGCAAACCATCACGGCACGGCGTACACCAACCACAGGATTCACGGGCAAAGAAAGTTTCTAAGTTACGCACTAAAGAAACCATGTTGATTTCATGATCAACCGCCATCGCTAACGCAGTCCCTAAACGGCTACCTGCTTTGGCGATATTTTCGAAGTCCATCGGTAAGTCAAGGTGGTCATTGGTCAGGAAGTCAGTTCCTGCCCCACCCGGCTGCCATGCTTTTAATTTAAGACCGTCACGCATACCACCTGCGTAATCTTCCAAAACTTCACGAGCTGTGGTGCCAAATGGCAGCTCCCATAAACCTGGGTTTTTCACACGGCCTGAGAAGCCCATCAATTTGGTGCCGGCATCTTTACTCTTACCTGCGCTTAAATCGATATACCATTGGTCTCCGTGCTCTAAAATTGCCGGCACGTTACAAATGGTTTCGACGTTATTCACGCAAGTCGGTTTGCCCCACGCACCGGATGTTGCAGGGAATGGTGGTTTAGAACGCGGATTCGCACGGCGACCTTCTAAAGAGTTAATCAATGCGGTTTCTTCACCACAGATATAACGCCCTGCGCCTGTGTGCACAAACAGTTCAAAATCAAAACCAGAACCGAGGATATTTTTCCCTAACAGACCCGCCGCTTTCGCTTCTTCGATAGCACGGCGCAGATTTTGTGCAGCTTCAACATACTCACCCCGTAAGAAGATATAACCACGATAGGCTTTAAGTGCATAAGCGCCGGTGATCATCCCCTCAACTAATAAATGAGGAAGTTGTTCCATCAATAAACGGTCTTTATAGGTGCCCGGTTCCATTTCATCCGCATTACATAAGAAATAACGCAGTTTCATGTTTTCGTCTTTTGGCATCAGGCTCCATTTCAGACCAGTTGAGAAACCCGCACCGCCTCGCCCTTTCAGGCCGGCGTCTTTCACGAGGTTCACAACTTCATCAGGTGCCATGCCTTTGAGCGCACGCTCGAGACCTTTGTATCCGTTTTTACTGCGGTACTCATCTAACCAAACAGGCTGATTGTCATCACGCAAACGCCATGTTAGAGGATGAGTTTCAGCAGTACGGATCACTGGATTCACAGAATTTGTCATGGATACTGCTCCAGTAATTTTTGAATATTTTCAGGCTGCACGTAGCTGTGAGTGTCGTCATCGATCATCATCGTTGGACCTTTGTCACAGTTGCCCAAGCAACAGGTTGGCAGCAACGTAAAGCGACCATCGGCTGTTGTTTGGCCAGGGCGAATATTCAGCTGTTTAATAATTTCAGCTTCCAAGCCCTGATAACCTGTAATATGGCAAACAACACTGTCGCAATAGCGAATAATGTGGCGACCCACTGGCTGGCGGAAGATTTGGCTATAGAATGTTGCCACACCTTCAACATCACTTGCTGGGATGCCTAAGACATCTGCGATAGCATGAATCGCACCGTCCTCAACCCAGCCACGGTTTTTTTGCACAATTTTCAGCGCTTCAATTGATGCCGCACGCGCATCTTCATAGTGATGCTTTTCACCTTCAATTTCTTCACGCTCTTTTTCTGTTAAGACAAAGCCATGATTCACTTGCGGTTCAAATACATTCACGACATTGAGCTCGTTGTGCTTCTCATTTTCATTATGCATGGTTAGCGATCCACATCCGACATTACAAAATCGATACTACCCAGATAGACAATTAAGTCTGAAACCAAACTACCTCTAATAACCGCAGGGATTTGCTGCAAGTGAGCATAACTTGGTGTACGAATACGCGTACGGTAGCTCATGGTGCTGCCATCACTGGTTAAGTAGTAGCTGTTGATCCCTTTTGTGGCTTCAACCATCTGGAATGACTCATTGGCAGGCATCACCGGGCCCCAAGACACTTGTAAGAAGTGGTTAATTAGGGTTTCGATGTGCTGCAACGTACGCTCTTTTGGTGGCGGAGTTGTCAATGGATGGTCGGCTTTGAAAGGACCTTCTGGCATATTCTTGTAGCATTGCTCAAGAATACGGATACTCTGGCGCATCTCTTCAACTTTGATCATTACGCGGTCATAGCAGTCACCGTTATGCGCGATAGGAATATCAAACTCGAAGTTTTCATAGCCTGAATATGGACGCCATTTACGCACGTCAAAATCAACGCCAGTTGCACGTAAGCCTGCACCGGTCACACCCCATGCCAATGCTTCTTCTTTCGAGTACATTGCAGTACCAATAGAACGGCCTTTGAGGATAGAGTTTTTCAGTGCCGAGGTCACATAGGACTCTAAGCGTTTTGGCAACCAATCTAATAATTCGCGCAGCAGTTTTTCCCAACCACGCGGTAAGTCATGTGCCACACCACCGATACGGAACCATGCTGGGTGCATACGGAAACCGGTAATCGCTTCGATGACGTTGTAGACTTTTTGACGGTCAGTAAACGCAAAGAAGACAGGGGTCATTGCACCGACGTCTTGGATATAGGTACTGATGTACAATAAATGGCTGTTAATACGGAAAAGTTCAGACAACATGACACGAATGGTTTTCACGCGGTCTGGCACTTCGATGCCAGCCAGTTTTTCAACGGCTAGCACGTATGGCATTTCATTAACACAACCACCGAGATACTCGATACGGTCAGTGTACGGAATGTAGCTATGCCAAGACTGGCGTTCACCCATTTTTTCAGCACCACGATGGTGATAGCCGATATCCGGTACGCAGTCGATAATTTCTTCACCATCCAACTGGAGAACAATACGGAACGCGCCGTGAGAAGATGGGTGGTTTGGCCCTAAGTTCAGGAACATGAAATCTTCGTTTTCATTTCCACGCGCCATGCCCCACTCTTCGGGTTTGAAAGTCAATGCTTCCATTTCCAGATCTTGTTTCTGCTTAGTCAGCACAAAGGGGTCGAACTCAGTCGCACGCGCAGGGTAATCCTTACGCAGTGGGTGACCTTCCCAATTTGGTGACATTAATAAGCGGCGCAGATTCGGGTGACCTTGGAAAGTGATCCCGAACATATCCCACACTTCACGTTCATGCCAGTTTGCATTTGGGAATAAAGAAACCACGGAAGGCACATTTAAGTCTTTCTCATTGAGAGCAACTTTTAACATGATATCGCGGTTACGATCGATGGAGATAATGTGATAGAAAACACTAAAATCTGCTTCTGGCAGACCTTGACGGTGGATTCGTTGACGCTCATCGACTCCGTGTAAGTCAAATAACATGACATACGGTTTTGGTAATTTCTTTAAGAAATCGACCACTTCCAGTAGCTGTTCACGGCGTACCCATACCACTGGCATACCAGTGCGGGTTGCTTGAACAGAAAAGGCATCCGGCCCAAATTGATTGCGCAGTTCCAGAAGCACAGGGTCATTTAAATGGTCCTGTGTCTGCCATCCTGGCTGGTTACTACTCGCTTGCGCTATCTGATCTGTCATCATTCTTCACCATAACGCTTGATCAGGTTTATTATTTCGCAACAACATTGCTCTGTTACGCTGTATGGCTTTAAGCCTTAAATTTCGTCTGGTGTACGCAGGTTCGTCACTGCAATACGTTCACCGTGCTTTCTTTCTCTTTCTGATTGCATATTGGCACGGTAAACCCCTTGGTCTCCAACAACCCAAGACAGCGGACGACGCTCTTTACCGATAGATTCTTGCAATAGAAGCAAAGCCTGCATATAGGCTTCTGGACGCGGTGGGCAACCTGGGATATACACATCCACAGGGATAAATTTGTCTACGCCTTGTACCACCGAATAAATGTCATACATGCCGCCTGAGTTGGCACATGAACCCATGGAGATAACCCATTTAGGTTCGAGCATTTGGTCATACAGACGTTGAATAACAGGCGCCATCTTAGTAAAACAAGTGCCTGCGACAACCATGAAATCGGCTTGACGAGGTGAAGCACGCAGTACTTCTGCACCAAAGCGGGCAACGTCATGAACAGCCGTGAACGAAGTCACCATTTCTACATAGCAACATGAAAGACCAAAGTTATATGGCCATAGAGAGTTTTTGCGCCCCCAGTTAACCACATCGTGAAGTGCATGAGAAAGTTTTCCCATGTAAACACTGTTTTCAACTTGCTGCTCCAGAGGATCAGTCACGATTTCCTGAGTTTGCAGTGGGTAACGGTCGTTCTCACCGTTCGGATCTATGCGGGTGAGCGTATAATCCATTGTATAATGCCTCGCTTTTTACTGCGGATGACGATTGCTGATTTTAATAACTTCACTAGGATGCTTCACTTTTCCGCGAGAACGGATTGGTGTCCAATCCAATGCTCCAACGCGAACGAGATAAAACAGTCCCGCCAACAATACCAAAATAAAGATCGCGGCTTCGATGAAACCGACCCAACCGGCTTCGCGGATGGCAACTGACCATGCAAATAAAAACATGGCTTCAACATCGAAGATAACGAAAAACATGGCGACTAAGTAAAACTTAGCGGACATGCGGAGACGTGCACTACCGACCGAGTCGATACCTGACTCATAAGGAACGTGTTTTGTTCTGGCTTTGGCGCGGCTACCTAAAAAGTGACCTGCGACCAACATGAAAGCACAAAGACCGATAGTGCCGATAAGGAATATCGCAAACGCCCAGTTATGGGCTAACGCTAGGATTGATGTAGACATACTCGTTGCTTACTCATTACTTATGGTGTGTTAACTGCTCTTTTTTACATCACGGCAGTATTGCACCACAATTGCCCAGTTAATCGAGAAGAAAGACCAAATTGATCACAAACTAAAAAATCACCAAACTAAAATCAGTCTGTTGACTGCGTTTGGTTTGTCCTCTCTCATTACAATTTACCTTACTTAAATTAAGTAAAATAACCCGTATTTGTTACAAAAAACTCACACTACAAAAACAATAGAACAACAAAAAGTACTCATGATCTGCTAAAACGTGTCAGTGTAATGATACACCAATAAATACACAAACTAGTTTAACTGATTATTCGTTTTTACTACACCATTATCTCAGGAAAAACCTGTCTTAACAGATGAAAAATTGCTCTTTTTATTTGATCTAACGCACACTTTTATTGAAAAAGTACTCAATTTGTTTACATAGCATTCAATTTAACTTTAAGAAGCTGTAACGCTTTTTAACGCATGACCTCAAGTAACTAACTGACATTCCAGTGCTATTTTATCAACTCAGCAAAAAAATATTGTTAACAACGTAACAAATCATTAACTAAACAATGAAATTCAGGTTATGCCAGCTACATCACAATTATTTCATGGTCTTTACTATTTAACCATACTTATTAAGTGGTTAATTGTTTTTTTTATGAGCGGTTATCAATAAAAAAATGATAAGTTTGAACTTAATAACCTCTAAAAAATACTACTGACGATTATTTAAACACGATTGTAATTGGATTTCTTACTACGCATTCGCAATATTGAAAGTTTAATTTGCTAGCGTGATGTAATCGTTTCAGTTACCTAGCTCAACCAACACTTTCCCTAAATAAAGTATCGCAACCCTCAAGCGAGTTAACCACTGCTTTGCTTCCTTTAACCTATATTAACTTGTTGATTTTATTTGTACCCAAGCAATAACACATTGATCACAAACAAGCCTTTCAATAATAAGTTAACAAAACGACATAAAAAAACGGCAATACCAAATTGCTTGGCATTGCCGTCGATATTATCGATCAGTCGGTGTTGCTATGAAGATAACCAAACGAATCGATTAAACTTACATGTCACCATCATTGCTATCCAGCAATTCACTTGCTGAGGCAGCTACATAAGGGATTTTCTTGTTTTCAATCGCACCGAACACCGTCAGAACAAAATCTTTTTGTTCATCTGCATTTTTGTATAGCCAGTACTGAATATCAGGTAAACGTGGTAAGCCATCAATTTCATTTAAAATACGTAAATCCGCATTTTGCATTTCCATTGGCCTTGCTGTGACACCGACCTCTGCATTTACGGCCGCACGAACAGCGGGCAATGAAGCCGCTTCATAAGCCACGTGCCACGATAAACCCGCTTCATCAAGTGCATTGGTGCACAGTTTACGATATGGATTAGTTTCATCCATAACCACTAACGGAATCGGTTCGTTAGGACGTAATTGGAAATCTGGGGCACTATGCCATAAAACAGGCACCGTTCTTAATGCTGTTTTTGGGTGATGGCTAATTCTTGCTGTCGTTAATGCTAGATCAATTTCATGGTTATCAAGCATTGACTCAATAAATTGTGCCCGTTTGATTCGAACTTCAACTGCAATTCTTGGATACACCGACGCAATACGGTTAAGTAAAAATGGCAGCAAAATATCAACCGTATCATCCGATGCACCGATACGAAGTTCACCATCTGCGTCATTATACGTTAATGATGCCGTAGCATCATCATTGGCACGCAGGATTTGCCTTGCATAACCCAGTAATTGCAATCCATGCGCAGTGAGTAGTTTATTTCGCCCATGGCGAGCAAACAGCTCACGACCGACCAATTGCTCTAAACGCTGCATCTGCTGACTTACCGCAGATTGTGTTCGACAAACCGCAGCAGCTGCGGCTGCGAATGTGTTAAGATCAGCGACAGCCACGAAAGTACGTAGCAAATCGAGATCTAAATTCATGATGGGACGATTGGAATTTATCATCGTTCATTCTCTTATATAATTTTATGGTACCTGGTGTTTCTGCTCTCCTCCATGAGAATCAGCGATTTTAATGCGACTACTAAGTAAATGCGTCTCTAATCCATAGGTCGGCAATGACTTCTCATTTTTTTACTTTTGGTACAGTACTCAAGGTTAATACGACGCAAGAGCAATATGTACAAATAGCATACTTCCAAAAATCAAAAATTTTTATTAAAAAAGACTGAATTCCCTAAAAACGAATCAAAGCTCGTCTTGTCGGATATGGCTAAATAGTAACATATTTAATGTAATCACAATTATTTTAATGTAAGCACATTATAAAATTCATTTTACAATTACTAAAGTATCTTACATATCAATTACATAGTTTAAAACACCACACTTTCCGTTAAGGAAAATCATCTGAAACAATCAATATTACTAACAAAAACCCCTTAAAAATTATCAAAAAAAGCAATTAGAGCCAAAAATACATGTCTGAATTAATGATTGAATGCTCAATATTACATTTTGATACAATTTTTTTATTTTGCGAGATTTTATTGATTTTTTCTCTGTTTATATGCCAAAACATCAAAGATTATTAAAATTAAATTCCATATAATGCTATATTATTAGCAGATACCAGTGACATAATGAATATAATAAGATGGCGAACATCACATTTATGCTTAAACCAACCTTTTACACCAAAAATAACCTTGCATCTTCAAAAGCTTCTGAGGGAGGAGTACAGTAAGGTAATGATGCCGGTCCGCTACCAAAGTAACCCCTAAAGGGTAATGAGAGAACTATGAATAATTTAACTAAATCCAGTAAGCTCGATAATGTTTGCTATGACATTCGTGGGCCAGTATTAAAAGAAGCAAAACGCCTCGAAGAAGAAGGCAATAAAGTCCTCAAACTCAATATTGGTAACCCGGCCCCTTTTGGTTTTGAAGCCCCAGATGAAATCCTCGTCGATGTTCTGCGTAACCTGCCAAGTTCTCAAGGTTATTGTGATTCAAAAGGCTTATACTCCGCACGTAAAGCAATTGTGCAACATTACCAAGCCCGCGGTATTCATGAAATGACCGTGGAAGATGTTTATATTGGTAATGGCGTTTCAGAGCTCATCGTACAAGCCATGCAAGCACTGCTTAATAATGGCGATGAAATGCTCGTTCCTGCGCCAGATTACCCATTATGGACAGCCGCAGTTTCCCTTTCAGGCGGCAAAGCCGTTCATTATATGTGTGATGAACAACAAGGCTGGATGCCGGATATCGACGATATACGCCAAAAAATCACGCCAAGAACGCGTGGTATTGTGGTCATTAACCCCAATAACCCAACGGGAGCGGTTTACAGTAAAGATCTGCTAATGGAAATTGTAGAGTTAGCTCGTCAACATAATCTCATCATTTACGCTGATGAAATTTACGATAAAATTCTTTACGATGATGCAGTACACCACTCTATTGCGGCTCTCGCACCTGATTTATTAACCATTACATTTAACGGGCTATCTAAAACATATCGCGTTGCTGGCTTCCGCCAAGGCTGGATGGTGCTCAATGGCCCGAAAAAACATGCGAAGAGCTATATTGAAGGCTTAGAGATGTTAGCCTCCATGCGCTTGTGCGCCAATGTCCCGATGCAGCACGCCATTCAAACTGCATTAGGTGGCTATCAAAGTATTAGTGAATTTATTCAACCCGGTGGCCGTTTATATGAACAACGCAACCGTGCATGGGAATTGATTAACCAAATTCCAGGCGTTTCTTGTGTCAAACCACAAGGCGCATTGTATATGTTCCCGAAAATAGATATTAAACGCTTTAATATCCACGATGACCAAAAAATGATCCTTGACCTGCTATTACAGGAAAAAGTTTTACTCGTGCAAGGAACCGCATTTAACTGGCCAGAACCGGACCACTTTAGGATTGTCACACTGCCCTATGCTGATGACCTGGAAATGGCGATTAATAAATTTGAGCGCTTTCTTAGCGGGTATAAGCAATAATTAAAATATTACTACGATTTTTATTCGTGAATAAATAGCTCCTCAGTGAGCTATTTATTTTTGACTGACTATAAAATGAAGCGTTATTTTTTAGACAATTAAAATAATAAAATATTTTATATTATCTATATTGAATCCTAATATTTTAAATTTAATATCTAATTTTTCTCAAATAGAATTATTTAATCCGCATTAATCCTTCTGAACAACTACCTGAATTAGCATAAGCCACATAAGCTGTTTTTGCTTCACCATTAACACCAATAATGACTCGTCCGTCATCTTTATCTTTAATAGAACATGAAAAATAACCATCTGTTTCATATAGATGTCCATCTATAGTCGCTACAGAGACTTTCCATGTATTCTTGGGTGGGAACAAACCAGTGAGATAATAGAAATGGAATACATATTCTTTTCTTTCACCATGCTCAATATCGTTGACAAACCCGTTAGTATTTTCTAAATTACCACAAGCATGAGCTATAGAAATTGAACTTAATTTAGTTCCCCAATAATTTTCAATCGCAACGACTCCTCTATAACCTTGGGCCATACCTCCTCCTTTAATTAATATTTAAATGATACAAGACTGTAATTTTAATAATTAGCCGGGGTAGAACAGCCCCTGAAGAGCTATTCTACTGTCAGTGTTCTAAATATGATAATCTCTATTAGATAATTAAATGATAGAGATAAAATAAACAGCAGCTAAAAAAAACAGCAATAAAATAATCGGGAAGTATTTCATAATGGCCTCGGTTTTAATTCAGTTTAACGTAAGTCACCATCGATTATAAATTATAATTTTGTTATAGCAATTAGAATATTTTACCTATTATTATCACAATTGAATCATCTAATTTGGATTATCATTAAGTGCTAACTTCTAAATAATTCAGTACGACAACCATCAATATACTCAAATCTTACATACATTGTACTATCATCACCATTAACGCCAATCAAAATAGGAATACCGTCCTCATCCTCATAATTGATATTACAATAAAAATCATCTTTTGTTTTAAAATACTTTCCTGTAATAGTTTCTAATTCTAAAAACCAATAGTCTTTAAATTGATTATATTCTACTCGCCCAATGTTCTCTCTTGACTCACCGGGTTCCACATCATACAGCTCAAAATAAAAAGGTTCACTGTTAAGTGATTCATATCGAAGTTTAACAAATTTTAATTTTTCATTCCAAAAATTTTCAAATGTAATATAAGCAATATCTTTAGGAACTTCTAGCATGCCCTCTCCTAATATTATAGAGAAATATGTATTTTTAAAAACACCATCTCTGATTTAATTTAAATATTAAAAGTACTATCAATCTATAAAGAACCGATTTATAGTCACCTATGACTTTAGCTTCTAATGTGCTTTATTCAGAAACTAAATTCAAACTGGCTTTACAATCAGACGACACTGGAAAATGTACATACATTGTTTTCTCATCTCCATTAATTCCAATAGTCACTTTACCGAGATCAAGGGCGCTAATAGAGCAATAGAAGTTTTCTTTTGTTTGATACACATTTCCAGTTAACGTTTCTATTTGCATATACCAATAGTCGTCAGGGGAATCGAACCCTAGTTGATAGTTAAATGCCAGCGCATTTTCAATAATGGCCCCGTTAGCAACATTATCATATGTCATTACCTGCGTCTCTTTAGCCGTGTGCCTAATATGAATTTTTTTTAATTCTTCCCCCCAAAAATTTTCCAACGTAACAAAACCACTCTTAAGTATTGTAATATTATTTTGATCAACATCTTTTTTATTATTCATAGCAATTCCTTTATTTTCTTGCAATCAAATCCAAATTAATATATCGATTTAATTAAGAAAATATCAGAGTGATACCCCAAAAAAAATAAGCATAATTGACAGTGTTTTTTCCCTTTTATTACACCAAAAAATAATATCAATTTTGTTATAGATATATTATGATTAGCGCTTAACTGAAAAGGAGGCATATGTGAGTTATTTTTTTGCCCATCTTGCTAGAATGAAACTTATCCACCGTTGGCCTCTTATGCGTAATGTTCGCACTGAGAATGTCTCAGAGCATAGCCTTCAAGTCGCCATGGTTGCTCACGCTCTCGCTATCATTAAAAACCGTAAATTCAACGGTCACGTTAATGCAGAAAAAATTGCACTGTATGCGATGTATCATGATGCCAGTGAAGTCATTACAGGTGACTTACCAACACCTATCAAATACCATAACCAACAAATTGCCCATGAGTACAAAAAAATAGAAAAGTTTGCTCAGCAAAAATTATTGGATATGCTTCCTGAAGAATTACAAGAAGATTTTAAAGCCCTACTCATCGAAGACATTCAATCCGAAGAAGAGCATTTTATTGTTAAGCAGGCTGATACACTGTGTGCCTATTTAAAATGTTTAGAAGAGCTGTCGGCTGGTAATAGTGAATTTAAGTTGGCCAAAAGACGTCTTGAAAAAATGCTTGCGGAGAGAAATAGCCCAGAAATGGAATATTTTATGAAAACGTTTGTGCCAAGTTTCACCTTATCATTAGATGAAATTAGTAATTAGCTAAGAATAAGGAATGAACGCACCATTCCTTATTTAAATAAATTCATCTTTAAATGTCACTATTTAATTTATTATGCTGAAATAATATTACTCGAACAATCTGAGGATGAAGGGAAATCCACATATAACTTTCTAGACTCGCCATTAATACCTAATATAACTCTACCACCATCACCAGATGTTATATTACAACTAAAATTTTTCTTACATTCATAAACTTCTCCGTCGTAAGTCAAAAATTTAATATGCCAAATATCAGATCCTGCGCCTATATAGTATTTAAATCCAAAACAATTTTCTAAAATACCTTTATCCGGTACATGCTCGATATGTAGCTTATCCAGCGTATTATTCCAAAAAACATCCGCGAAATGTGTTAGCGTTACATTTTTTATATCTTTCCCCCAAAAATTCTCAAATGTTGCATAGCCATAATAATACCTATCTTGATTACTTTGCATAAATATCATGAACTCCTATTCAAAATTAAAATATTAAATTAGCAAAGCATTCAATTCCGTTAAATAACATTAATTATGAATGACTAATATTTATAGTCATTCATAATGAGTGTATTTCTATTTATTTGTATCGACTTCAAAATGGAAATAAAATAGGGACGACCGCAATGCTAATAAACATCACAATAATGGTAAATGGCACACCGACTTTCAAAAAGTCCGAAAATTTATAACCGCCCGGCCCTAAAACTAAAGTATTAACCGGTGATGATACTGGCGTCATAAAGGCTGCGGATGCGGCAATACCAACAATCATGGCGAAAGGTAACGGTGATACCTCCATTTGGCGTGCCGCCGCTATGGCAATTGGTGCCATCAACACCGCGGTCGCGGTATTCGAAATAAATAAACCGATAGTGGCACAAAGGATAAACAAACATAACAGCATCACATGCGGCCCTAATCCCCCCGCAATCTTCATTAACGCATCTACAGCAAGTGCGATACCGCCGGTTTCTTGTAATGCAAGAGCAAATGGCATCATCCCGACAATAAGAATGATACTTGGCCAGTGAATAGATTTATAAGCACTTTCCATATCAATACAGCGGAATTTGCCCATTAATAAACACGCAATAAGTGCGGCAATAAAGTTCGGTATTTCATTGGTCACCATCATTGCAACCATCAAAGCCAAACAAAACAAGGCATGAGGGGCTTGAGAAGCAGCAGGCGCCACCGCTTCCACCTCAGCAGCTAAATTCAGCACGATAAAATTACGCGGCTTAGTGGATAGAATACGAATTAACTTCCAATCACCAATAACTAATAAAATATCACCTAATCTGAGAGGCTCATCAACCAGCTTGCCATCTAATGCCTTGCCATCACGACGGATACCAACCACATTGAGGCCATAACGCGTACGAAATTTAATATCTCGCAAGGATTTACCGAGTAATTCCGAATCAGGGTTCATGGACACTTCAGCCATCCCCACGTCACGGGACTGATCTGAAAAATAATCCCCACGCAAAATCATGGGCTCAAGCAATTGTTCGCTACAAAATTGACGTAAATCGTCGTCACTGACGGATATATCAACTAATAAGACATCTCGCTCACGTAACTCCGTGCCCCCAGTCGCACTGACCATGACACGGCGGAATTTACGCCAACGCTCAATCCCCACCACGTTTGCTTCATAACGGGAACGCAGATGCAGTTCGTCAAGAGTATGGCCAATCAGAGGGGAGCCTTTACGGATAGCAAGACGACGCGCCCTACCCGTCAGTTTATAGTCTCGAATTAGGTCACGAAAAGTACGGCGATAACGCTCTGGAAGTTTGTCTGGCTCATTACTCCCCAGCCAGCGGCGGGTTAACCACATATAGACAATACCCGCCAATAAGATCAAAATACCGATAGGCGTAATAGAGAAAAATTGAAAGCCTTTGATCCCTTCTCGTACTAGCTCACTGTTTACCACCATATTGGGTGGTGTGGCCACTAAGGTCATCATGCCACTAATTAACCCTGCAAAACCTAACGGCATCATTAAGCGGCTTGGCGAGGTTTTCATGCGTGATGCAACGCTTAATACGACAGGAATGAAGATAGCAACCACGCCAGTAGAGCTCATAAAAGCCCCTAACCCAGCGACGGTGATCATTAAGAAAACGAGCATTTTGCTTTCGCTGCTCCCTGCAACGCGAACAAGCCAGTCTCCCATTTGATAGGCTATCCCAGTGCGCACTAAGCCATCACCGATAACAAATAACGCCGCAATCAGCAGGACATTAGGGTCAGCAAAACCTGCGGTGGCTTGTTCTAACGTTAACGTGTCGCTCAATACAAAAGCAACAATCACGAGTAACGCCACCACATCCATGCGGATTTTATTCGTGGTAAATAAAACGATCGCAATTAATAGGAGGGTTAAGACCCACAGCAATTCTCCGTTCAAAATATCCCCTTTCGACGAAAAAAAACATTGCTAACAATTTTATTAAGTTAAGCATGTTTTACGGAGAATTTCTTTGTTTAAATCAACATTAAGTCAAATTAGACACGAAAAGTTCATAATCACCATTCATGTCAGGCCCCGTCACTGAAATTTGTGCTAATGAACTGATAACCACATGAATTTCTTCACGACGTGGCATGCCTTCTGGTGCATGAACTGCAACCACTTGGCAACCTGCTGATAATGCAGAATGGATGCCAGCCTGTGCATCTTCAAAGGCAATGCAGGATTTTGCAGGTAGAGAAAGTACTTGGGCGCCCAGTAAAAAAGGTTCTGGATCCGGCTTTCCTTTCGTGACTTTTTCAAATGTTACCCAATGTTTTGGTTCTGGTAAGCCCGCGGCTTGCTGGCGTCCGTGTGCAATAGGTACCGTGCCAGAGGTTACAATCGCCCATGGTGCACCGATTTCATTTAATCGTGATAACAACGCGATAGCGCCGGGCAAAGCAACAACCCCTTCAGTATCTTCACTTTCCATTTTTTCTAACCAACGGAAGTAGGTCATGATTTCTTCATCACTCGCAGTGGGCAGAAAATGGCGCAAGCTGGTTAATGCAGGTTTTCCATGGATATAACTAATGATTTCCTCAGCACTTTTGCCAATACGCTCACCAAATTTACACCAACAGCGCTCAACAACTGCCAGTGAATCCGCCAATGTGCCATCCAAATCAAATAAAAAGCCCTTTGCCTTTAGTTTCACGTCTACCCCTTTATTGCTATTCACATAAAAATTGAATCGATTCTGGCCCACTAGTTAACGCTAAATAGGCGCCAATACGCAACCTCAATAACAAAAATAATCAAGAATTGCGTTAATCACTTAAATTTGAGTGTACTGGGGAGTTAAAACAGGAAAGAAATGTTGATTTGAATTTGAAATTTTTATCTCTATTAATTCCATTTGCTCTAAATAATTTGCCTTGTCGCTAGGCGGCTAGAAAGGATATCTCGGGGAGCATACACAAGTATGTGACCCGAGTAGCCAAACGCAGCCAACAACGCGACAAGGTGAAGAATGACGAGCAAAAGTTAGGCGTTCAGAATTTGGGAAATCTCCACTGCTGAAAGATGATACTGCCTTGGGCACGCATGCCAAATCGCCAACATACGCACATATTTTTCCCACATTGGCGTTTGTGAATTAAAACCATGAGTGCCACTGTCGAAATGGGTATAGCGCCCTTCAGTATTTACCATAAAGCGAACATAGCTTAAATAACGGGCTTCTGTTGCGGCATCAAAGCCTAAAAATTGTACACGGCGGCCATCGATATCTTGCTTGTTTGGCATGTTGCTATAAGAGACTTGTAACGCATGGTACATTTCCATGATGTCAATAATCGTACGACAGGTATCTTCACTTAAATGGCCAAAATCCCTATCAAGTTCGCGCATTTGTAAACCAAAGCCGCGTTCAATAATGGTTTGCAAACGGCGATAGCGTTCTGCATTATCGGGGTCAAGCATGGTCATCATTTTGTATTGATTTGATAGAATCAAGCGTTGTGCGTTAGTCATTTCCATCATGGGGCTCCTGCTAAAAAGTATGGCTTATCTTCGCATTCAACATCAATCATAGACAGTGAAAACATCGCTTTTATTGATCTAAACACGCTTTTTGCATTACTTATTGTTAAATCTACTTTTTAATCAAAAATAACGCTTAAATGTCTTCCATGAAGGAATTATCTAATTGCTTAAACGCACGTTTTAGTAAATCGGCTAACGCCATGTAATCGGGTTGTTGTTCGATGGGTGCCATCGCAATACCGGCTTCAGCGAACTTCTCTCTAATCTCGTAAAACCAGCTCAAGAGGCTCGATGGCAATGGTGTGGCAGCACGCTTACCTAACCACCACAACCCTTGCATTGGCAAACTACAGGCAAATAATGCGGTTGCAATCGCTGGCCCTAACTGCCCCCCTAACGCGATTTGCCATGCTAGTGTGAAAATCGCAATCGGTGGCATAAAACGAATACCAAAGCGAACCGCCTTATTAATGCGAATTTCAGGGAAGATTGGCGACAGTTTTTTCTCCATAGGAAAGGTTTTCAGATAGTGATTACCTAATCTAAAGCGTTTAAAAAAACCAGGTGGTGTACTTTGTAATGTACTCATGAAACGTTTCCTATCGACTTCTTAAAAACTGGGGGAGCGAATTGACCGATTATGCCATTGTAAAATGATAGCACATTTAAGATAACCAAATTATTTCACTACATTTACCTTAAGTTAAGTCACTTTACTCAAAATCAGCTATTCTAATAACTACGTAACCCTGTGCTATAACACCACTTTATACGTCACTTATGATTTTAATCAATCAAAGGCTCCATTTTTAAAAAAAACGTATAAAATATAAAATATTTTTAGTAGAATCTGCCACATTTAGAATTGCTGTTGCATTTGTTAGTTTGTCACTTTATCCGTCTTCTTAAACAGAGGATTGACAACAGTTATATATTGGGGGTTTTGATCGTTATTTCAACACCAGATGCAAAGGTTTTCTTTTATTAGTCTTTTGCAGGAAAGAATAGCGCCTGTTTTATCAAGCCCTTTGAGATTATCACGATCTTTAACTTTTTCGCCTTTAACATGATATCAATCATGATGTTTCAGGTCATAAATACGCTAGGCTCTAGCAACATATTTTTAATCTGAGTCTTTTCATGTTTTTTAAAAGGCTTCACAACAACAATTAACGATAGGTATTTCCATGTCAAGTAAGCTGGTACTGGTTCTAAACTGCGGTAGCTCCTCACTGAAATTCGCCATCATCGACCCGACTAATGGAGATGAATTTTTATCTGGATTAGCTGAGTGCTTTAACCTCCCGGAAGCCCGTATTAAGTGGAAAATGGATGGTGCTAAGAAGGAAGCGCCTTTAGGTGCTGGTGCGGCGCATAGCGAAGCATTGGATTTCATTGTTAACACTATTCTTGCTGAAAAACCTGAGCTATCAGAGCAAATCACCTCCATCGGTCACCGTATTGTTCACGGTGGAGAGAAATTTACCTCTTCTGTATTAATTACAGACGAAGTCATCGAAGGCATCGAAGCGGCTATCCCATTCGCACCATTGCATAACCCTGCTCACCTCATCGGTATTGAAGAAGCAAGAAAATCTTTCCCGCATCTGATCAACAAAAATGTCGCTGTCTTTGACACGGCATTCCATCAGACCATGCCGCAGGAAGCTTATCTGTATGCATTGCCATACGAATTATATTCAGAGCATAGTATCCGCCGTTATGGCGCACACGGCACAAGCCATTACTATGTTTCTCGTGAAGCGGCGAAAAAACTGAATAAACCGGTTGATGAATTAAACGTCATCACTTGCCACTTAGGTAACGGTGGTTCTGTTACTGCAATTGTTAACGGTAAATGTGTTGATACTTCAATGGGTTTAACACCTTTAGAAGGCTTAGTCATGGGAACGCGTAGCGGTGACATTGACCCTGCGATTATTTTCCATTTACATGATTCATTAGGTATGAGCGTTGATCAAATCAACAAAATGCTCACTAAAGAATCTGGCCTGTTAGGTTTAACGGGTGTGACTAGCGATTGCCGTTATGTTGAAGATAACTACGGTACTAAAGAAGACGCAACTCGCGCAATGGACGTTTTCTGCCATCGTTTAGCGAAATACGTTGGTGCATATAGTGCATTGATGGAAGGCCGCCTTGATGCGATTATCTTTACAGGTGGTATTGGTGAAAACTCAGCGCAAGTGCGTGAAATCACCTTGAAGAAACTGGCTATTCTTGGTTTCGAATATGATCACGAACGTAACTTAGCCGCTCGTTTCGGTAAAGAAGGCTTAATCACCACCGATAACAGCCGTCCAGCACTCGTTATCGCGACCAATGAAGAGTTGGTTATCGCTCAAGATACTGCACGCTTAACCGCATAAGCAATTTCTACCGCCAGCAAACTGCTGGCGGTATCGTTTTGTCATTAGAGTAACCGAAAGAAAGAGGTTCCCGTGTCCCGTACAATTATGTTAATACCTACCGGCACCAGCGTTGGCTTAACTAGCGTTAGCTTAGGTGTCGTTCGCTCAATGGAACAAAAAGGTGTTCAATTAAGCGTTTTTAAACCTATCGCACAGCCCCGCATCTCTGGCAATAAAGACCAAACAACCGAAGTCCTTCGCTCCCATTCAAGTATTACCACCATTGTTGAGCCATTAACAATGGAATACGTTGAATCGCTACTGACCTCTTCCAAAAAAGATGTCTTGATGGAAGAAATTGTGGCTCGTTACCATGAGCACACAAAAAATGCCGAAGTGATTCTGATTGAAGGTTTGGTACCTACCCGCAAACACTCTTTTGCTCAATCGTTAAACTATGAAATTGCCAAAACCCTCGGTGCTGAAATTGTTTTCGTCACTGCGCCAGGTAATAGTTCTATTACGCAAATGCAAGAGCGTTTAGAGCTAGTACGTAACGAATTTGGTGGCCAACGTAATAAAAATATCATTGGTGTGATCATCAACAAGGTTAATGCCCCAGTTGATGAACAAGGCCGTACACGCCCTGATTTGTCTGAAATCTTTGATGACTCGACAAAAGCGACTGTCACTAATTTAGACACCAAACAATTAGCCGCGTTAAATTTACCGGTTCTTGCTTCTATTCCGTGGAATTTCGACTTAATTGCTACGCGTGCCATCGATATGGCAAAACACTTAGGTGCTGAGGTTGTTAACGAAGGTGAAATCAACACTCGCCGTGTAAAATCAGTCACTTTCTGTGCACGTAGCATTCCTCATATGCTTGAACATTTCCGCCCAGGTTCTTTACTTGTCACCTCCGCTGACCGCCCTGATGTGTTAGTTTCCGCATCGCTGGCTGCCATGAATGGCGTTGAGATTGGTGCGGTATTACTGACCGGTGGCTACAATATCGATGCGCCAATTCGCCAATTGTGCGAACAAGCGTTCGAAACTGGCCTGCCAGTGTTCATGGTGAAAAGCAATACATGGCAGACATCCTTAAATCTGCAAAGCTTTAGCTTAGAAGTTCCAGCCGATGACCATGAACGTATTGAAAAAATTCAAAACTACGTAGCGCGTCATATCAGCAGTGACTGGATTGAATCACTGGTTGCTGACTCTGAGCGCCCTAACCGGTTATCTCCACCAGCTTTCCGCTATCAACTAACGGAATTAGCGCGTAAAGCAAACAAACGCATTGTCCTTCCTGAAGGTGATGAACCCCGTACTGTTAAAGCAGCGTCTATCTGTGCAGAGCGCGGAATTGCCACTTGTGTACTGTTAGGTAACCCAGAAGATATTCGTCGTGTTGCGGCGGCTCAAGGTATTGAGCTTGGAACTGGTATTGAAATTGTCGACCCAATTAAAGCGCGTGAAGAATATGTTGCTCGCCTAGTTGAACTGCGTAAGAGCAAAGGAATGACGGAAGTTGTTGCCCGTGAACAACTTGAAGACAACGTGGTGTTAGGCACATTGATGCTAGAAAAAGGTGAAGTCGATGGCCTCGTTTCAGGCGCTGTTCATACCACAGCAAATACCATCCGCCCACCACTGCAATTAATTAAAACGGCGCCGGGTAGCTCACTGGTTTCTTCCGTGTTCTTTATGTTATTACCTGAGCAAGTGTTTGTTTATGGTGACTGTGCAATTAACCCAGACCCAACAGCGGAACAACTGTCAGAAATCGCTATCCAATCTGCAGATTCCGCCAAAGCCTTTGGTATCGACCCACGCGTTGCAATGATTTCGTATTCTACCGGTAACTCTGGCGCAGGGAGTGACGTTGAAAAAGTACGTGAAGCAACACGTTTAGCGCAAGAAAAACGCCCTGACTTAATCATTGATGGCCCATTACAGTACGATGCGGCAGTGATGGCTGATGTAGCGAAATCAAAAGCACCTAACTCACCAGTTGCAGGTAAAGCAACCGTGTTTATCTTCCCTGACCTAAATACAGGTAACACGACATATAAAGCAGTACAACGTTCAGCCGACCTCGTTTCTATCGGTCCTATGCTGCAAGGGATGCGTAAACCGGTCAATGACTTGTCCCGTGGTGCATTAGTTGACGATATCGTTTATACCGTTGCATTAACGGCTATCCAAGCGGCACAAAACGAAAACGCATAATTTATAGTTTATGCAAACAAAAAGCGCTCAATTGTGAATTGAGCGCTTTTTTATTAGCTAATTTCTGTTTAATTTATCTTTTACGGGTAATGAGTGAAACCACTACCGCAACAATAATATTCAGAATAAAAGCAGCAATACCGATATTCATAAAACTCAAACTTTCCCCTAGCCAAGGGAACAATTGCGCTAACGATATTTTCTCAATATAGGTTACCGCAAGGAATAAAACACCGGCTGAAATCCCACAAATTGCCCCCGCGGGTGTCATTGGGTTTCGTTGTTTAAAGCTCATCAGCAACGCTGGGAAGAACTGAGCCACAATATTCACCCCGAGTAACATAATAGCCACTAACGTGTCATTACTGTGGAAAATAAAATATAAGCTGACAAGCGCAACGACAGGTACCATGAAGCGTGCATAAACACCTGACTGGCGTTTCTCTTCACTCACCCCCATCGCTTTTTGTACCACCCCCGCTAACATGTTAGAGGTGGTCAGTAATAGCATCGACCCCGGAACAAGTGCCGTCAACATCCCTGCCGCACCGATAAAACCGACCACGATAGGTGAGAAGGTGTTTTTGGATATCTCAAATAACGATAAATCCACCGCCGACCCTTCAAGATGTGGTATTTGCAATATGGATGCATAACCGACAAAAAAGGCAAATAACATAATTAAGCTGTATGCAGGAATTAAAATGCTATTACGTTTCAGTGACTTTTCATCTTTGGCAGTGAACACAGCAGCCATATAGTGTGGCCAACAGAAATACGCCACAACAGATAAGAAAATTGTGGAAATATACCAAGGAATATTTAGCCCTGTTTCTGAGAAGGTCAAAAAGCTTGGCATCGCCGTATCAATAGCTTTAAACATTTCCCCGAAACTGCCGTAATAGTGTAGTGGAATATAAATACCGATAAATACCACGACAATTAAGATCATTAAATCTTTCAGTGCTGATGTCCAAGCAGAGCCATGAATACCAGAAATCATGACAAATAGCGTGACTGCAATGATCCCAATCCAAATAGCAATATCCGCAGGAATTGCCCCATAAGATGCTTGAGAAACAATAATTCCTAATCCTTTAAGTTGTAAAACAAATAAAGGCACCATCGCAGCAATAGAAATTAAACTAATTAATAACCCTAAGCCTGGGCTTTGGTATTTCTTAGTAAATAACTCAGAAATCGTTCTCACATCATGGTCTTTGGCAAACCGCCAAACCCGCGGATGTACCCAATATAAAAAGATACCCATAAAGGCATTCACGGCTAAGGTATATAAAATCGCTGGGCCTTTGCCATATGCCCAACCACTTCCACCAAGGAAGGTGAACGTCGTATATATTTCCCCGGCACTGAGTAGAAAAACTAAGAGTGCGCCATAGCTGCGCCCACCAACAGACCATCCCTCATGGTCCATCGTCTTCCCTTTTTTTGCACGTAACGCCAAATAGATGCTAAACAGGAAGAAAATCGTAATAATGATTAACGCGGAGCTCATAGCGTTTCCTTAGTATTTTTATTATCTAATATATTGATTAATAACATGACTAAGGCTGTCACAATCACCCATGCGACTATCCAAAACATTAAAAATGGTAGCCCCATAACAAAAGGCTCCACTTGATTGGCGTAATAGATACCTACCGTTAACGCTAATATTGGGAAAATAACTAAATAATGATACCACTTCATAAAAAGCCCCTTATGCGATTTACCCGAAAGAAACCAATTCACGTGGTAAATGACTTAACATCTCTACACCACTTTCAGTTATCAATAACATATCTTCGATCATGATGCCGCCAACGCCAATACCGTAGTAGGGCGTTTCTAAACTCATCACCATGCCAGCACGGAAAACTTCGGTGGTTGCTGCGCTGACAAAAGGCGCTTCCTCCAACCCAACGAATACACCATCACCATGGCCTAAGTGACCTCGGTTATAATGAGGCAAACCGGAAGAACGAATTAACGCCATGGTTTCATTAAAAACATCACTTAATGCTACACCGGGTGCAATGCGGTTTAGCATATAGCGATGGCCTTTTAAAATAGTTTGATAGATAGCACTGACTTTTTCATTTGGCTTCCCGACCACAAAGGTACGTGCGATATCAGCACCATAACCCGCAACATCAACCCCACAGTCAAACTTAATTAAATCCCCCTCTTTTGCTGGTTGGTCAGCTGGGATCATTTTCGGCGAAAAATCGCTTCCTACAGAAATTAGATGAAAACGGCTATAGTTTGTCTCTGGGAATTCCATCACTTTGGCTTTAAAAGCAGCGGTTAATTCTGCAGAAGTACAACCGACTTTGATTAATTGGCTGGCGGCGGCAATACCGGCTTCAGTAATTTGTGCAGATTTTCTGAGATGAGCAATTTCCCATTCACTTTTAATCATGCGTAATTCATTAAAAAGCGGCGAAGAATCAACGAGGTTTAATCCGGGAATGACCTTATCTAACCATGTCTTACCTGTATATGTAATTTGGTTTAGTTCAATGGCAACCGGTTTACCATAAACGCCTGCTTCTGCTAAGGCATCTTTTAATAAAGAGAAAATTGTTTCGACTGGGCTACTAATTGGCCTTTCTTTAATTATTTTGCCATTATCCGGATTATAAGGGTCATCAACATCCACCCATATTGGGAATGTTTTAATATGTGCATTCGGCATTTGAAGTGATAAATTGGCCGCTTCAAACTCATTCATAATAACCAGCGACTTTATCGATGAGTCACGAAAAATAACGGCAATGGCTGAACCTGTTTGCCTAAAGGTATACATGAAAAAGCTTGCAAAGCCTGTCAGATGATAAAAATTATCCCCTACGGTAGCAATTAAAGCTTCAACCCCTTCACGCTCCATAATTTCACGGGCTTTATTTGTTACGTTCTCAAGGTGTTGTTGTTTTAAAAAAGCATTCTGTTTATCTATTGTCATTTTTATTCTCTCGAAGCGTCATTTATACATCAAGCAATCACATTTTATCGTGAATGATAAATATTAAGCTCAGTCACATTATATCTAGTGTGGAAATGAATACATCGTTTAACGTGCAGGTTTGATATAACTAATCGTTATATATTAGTCAAAAATTAACCTTGCTAGAGATTTGATTTTGGGAGAAAAAAACCAAAGGACTACAGAAAGTAGTCCTTTTATGATTTACATCTAATAGATTATGAGTTTTCAGCACAAGTGATGGTTTTTTCTAATTCATTATTGCGCGTTAACCATAAGGAAAGCGCTTTGAGCGAATCTGGCGTAAATTCATCACAGCGGGCGCTAATCTCTTTCGGTGTTAACCAGCTTACTTCCACTACCTCAGATTCTTGCAAGGCAAAAGGACCATGGCTCACACAGCTAAACAACCCACCCCATACACGGCAATGCTCATCTTCAAAGTAAAAATGACCATGCTCCGCAAAAGGCACACCGGCTATTCCTAGCTCTTCTTCTGCTTCACGCTTCGCAGAATCAAGAATATTTTCACCTTGAGTCACCACACCACCTGCCGTTGCATCGAGAAAACCTGGGTGAAAATCTTTAATATCAGTACGGCGTTGAACCAGTATTTTCCCCATCCCGTCATGGACAACAATGTACGTTGCGCGATGACGTAAGTTTTCAGCTCGCATTTGACTGCGTGTTGCCTGAGCGATAACGGTATTGTCCTCATCAACAATATCGACCCACTCAACGACTTCGGTTTGTTGTTCCATCCTGTAAACCTTTTATTATTAAGCTAAAATCGCTTATATCATAGACTGATTGCCATTACATGACAGACAATATCATTATACTTTTGATGTATTCTAAGAAATGATCCTAGCTGAATTTGTCATGGGTTGCCATCACAAAAAAACACTTCTTAGCGCCACGCTAATAAGCCCTGACTTTTTTTAAAGTAGTCTACGCAAATCATACAATTTGTGCCCACAAATGCTATAGTTAAATCATAATTATGTGGTTTGTAACTAAGGTGACAGAACGTAGGCAACAACGCTGCGGTTTGCACTATGATGGGGATGGCGATGAAAATACTCATAACAGGCGGCACAGGTCTAATCGGAACCCAGCTTATCCAAAAACTGATTTCCCTTGGGCATCGGGTTACTGTGTTAAGCCGTTCTCCGCAGAAAGTTTATAGCCATTTTTGCAAGGCGGTTGAATGTTGGACATCTCTCAATGATAAAACACAGCTAAATGATTTTGATGCCGTGATCAACCTTGCTGGTGAGCCCATCGCAGAAAAGCGCTGGACCGCCGAACAAAAAAAATTGTTGTGTGATAGCCGTTGGAAACTGACCCAACACCTCAGTGAATTGATTGCTGCCAGCGAAACGCCACCTAGCGTGTTTTTATCTGGCTCTGCAGTTGGCTATTATGGCGACCAAGGCCAAGCGGTCGTTACTGAAGATGAACAACCTCATGATGAATTTACTCACCAACTCACACAACATTGGGAAGCTTTAGCCACCAACGCCCAATCAGAGAAAACTCGTGTTTGCTTATTACGTACCGGGCTTGTTTTGTCGCCTAATGGCGGGTTATTAGCCAAAATATTACCCATTTTTAAAATGGGAGCTGGTGGCCCTATCGGCCATGGCAAACAATATATGCCATGGATACATATCAATGATATGGTGCGAGCGATTTGCTTTTTATTAGATACCCCAACATTGTCTGGTCCATTTAATATGACGGCGCCTTATCCTGTCCATAATGACCAATTCACGGCTATTTTAGGGGAAGTGATTAATCGCCCGGCCTTTATCAGAACCCCTGCTTTTATCATCAAAGCCATCATGGGGGAATCTGCGGCGCTAGTATTAGGCGGGCAACATGCTATTCCGAAACGATTAGAAGAAGCCGGGTTTCAATTTGAGTTTATTGAGCTAAAAGAAGCGCTAACCGACCTGCTTATTCCGCATTCTGACGATTAAGGGTTATTTCGCACCCTGCCAACGGTTAAATAGGTCATGTTCAAGCTCAATATCAAACTGGTCGAGGATGCGATTCACCGTTTGGTCAACAATATCTTGAATAGTTTCAGGTTGGTGATAAAACGCAGGCATGGGTGGCATGATGATCGCCCCCATTTCAGCCGCTTGCACCATTAAGCGTAAGTGACCGACATGTAACGGTGTTTCACGTACACCTAGCACCAGTTTTTTACCTTCTTTGAGCACCACATCTGCGGCTCGTGTAACCAATGTATCTGTATAGCTGTGAACAATGCCTGAAAGCGTTTTCATGGTACAAGGCATGATAACCATCCCTGCGGTACGAAATGAACCTGAAGAGATTGCAGCAGCAATATCGCGGCTATCATAGTTATGGTCAGCAAGTTGCTGAACGTCTTTTACTGTATAATCCGTTTCTAGTGCTAATGTTTGGCGGGCCGCAGCACTCATGACCAAATGGGTTTCAACCTCTTTAATCGGTTTTAACACCTCAAGCAAACGGACACCATACACCGCCCCACTTGCTCCAGTTAACCCAATAATCAGCTTTTTCATTTCTCTGCCCAATTCGCCATAACTTACCGCATTATATACAAAACTCACTAAAATTGCAGATACCTGTGGCAAAAGAAAAAAATCAAGCAAACACAGAAAATACCCATAAAAGCAATGTTTCAGAATAGATTCTCTAGATAGTTCGAGCCACAACTAGGCGGCGAACAAATGAGACCCTAGGAGCGTAGATAACTACGTGACTAGGGCGAATTGGTGAAGGCAACAACGCTGTAGTTCGAAATATGACGAGAATTAAGGTGGCAAAAGAAAAAAATCAAGCAAACACAGAAAATATCCATAAAAGCAATGTTTCAGAATAGATTCTCTAAATAGTTCGAGCCACAGCTAGGCGGCGAACAAATGAGACCCTAGGAGCGTAGATAACTACGTGACTAGGGCGAATTGGTGAAGGCAACGACGCTGTAGTTCGAAATATGACGAGAATTAAGGCGGCAAATGAAACTATCCCAAGCCTCATACAAGAGTATGTGACTTGGGTAGCTGAATGAAGCCAACAACGCTGTAGCCTAAACTATGACGAAAATTTAGCCTTCGTTGTAAATTTCGAGATCCTCGACCTCACTCTTATCCTTCAACTTTAACTCGTCGTCTTTACGTAAGTTTTCGAGATAATCTAAATAGCTTTGGTCGATATCTTTCGTCACATAAATGCCATCAAACACGGAACATTCAAATTCAGTGATTTCTGGGTTTTCTTCACGTACCGCGTCAATGAGATCTGTTAAGTCTTGGAAAATGAGCCCATCAGCACCAATTAATTTACGAATTTCATCCACTTCACGGCCGTGGGCAATTAACTCATTTGCATTTGGCATATCAATACCATATACATTTGGGAAACGCACTTCTGGTGCCGCTGAGGCAAAGTAAACATTTTTCGCCCCTGCTTCACGTGCTAATTCAACGATTTGTTCCGATGTTGTGCCACGCACGATGGAATCATCGATAAGTAATACGTTTTTATCACGGAACTCCGCACGATTTGCATTGAGCTTACGGCGCACCGATTTACGGCGTTCTTGCTGGCCTGGCATGATAAATGTACGGCCAACATAGCGGTTTTTCACAAAACCTTGGCGATAAGGTTTATCCAGAATATGGGCGATTTCTAATGCGATATCACAAGAGGTTTCTGGAATTGGGATCACCACATCAATGTTTAAGTCTTCCCACTCACGAGCAATTTTTGCGCCTAATTTTTGCCCCATACGCAACCTTGCGTTATACACCGAGACTTTATCAATAAAGGAATCTTGGCGAGCAAAATACACATATTCAAAAATACATGGCGTCAATTGTGGATTATCCGAACATTGGCGCGTGAATAACTGGCCTTTTTCTGTCACGTAAACCGCTTCACCCGGTGCAACGTCACGCAAAAATTCGAAACCTAAAGTATCAAGAGCGACGCTTTCAGAAGCGACCATGTACTCGTGATCGCCATTTTCAGTAATACGACGGCCTAAAACTAATGGACGAATACCATGTGGGTCACGAAATGCTAACATACCATGGCCGATAATCAGTGCCACACAGGCATATGCGCCGCGTAATTTTTTGTGCATTGCAGAAACTGCACTGAAAACGTTGTCTGGCTCAAGTGGAAAATGGTCGAACCTATCCAACTCATACGCCAATACATTCAGTAAAATTTCAGAATCAGAGGTGGTATTGACGTGGCGACGAGCGGTTTCAAATAAACTCCGAGTGAGTTCATGAGCGTTTGTCAGATTACCATTATGCGCAAGCGTAATACCAAAAGGTGAGTTTACGTAGAAAGGCTGTGCTTCCGATGCGCTAGAGCTACCTGCTGTTGGGTAGCGGACGTGCCCTAACCCCATACAACCTTGTAGCCTGAGCATATGACGCGTTTCAAACACATCTTTCACTAAGCCATTGGCTTTGCGTAAACGAATATTATTTTTGCCATCAATAGTGGCAATACCTGCTGCATCTTGCCCACGATGTTGAAGCACCGTTAAAGCATCATAAATTGATTGGTTTACCGGTGTAACACCGGCGATACCGACAATACCGCACATTTAGTCTTTCCTCATCAGGTAGACGGAGAAATGTTCTCCGGCAGGAAACTTGACGCATTTTGCAGGTAGTCAAAAAACCACCTGATTATATGACTGAACTGCGGAATAAGTTCCGAACGCTGCCAATCCTCACTTTGAGGTAATGGTGTAAATGTATCGAGAAAAAACAGTAAGGCCGACACAATTAATACACCGCGCAGCGCACCGAAGCAGATCCCCAGAACCCGATCAGTGCCTGACAATCCTGTTTTTTGTACTAATGAGCTAATCACATAGTTCACGACCGCGCCAACAATCAATGTGGCAATAAATAGCGCCGCGATAGCAATGCCATTTCGAACCAGTACATCTTCAAAGCGGGTAAAGTAATCCGCCAAATAGGGATAAAAGGTACTCGCAACAAAAAAAGCACAGCCCCATGTGATAAGTGAGAGAGCCTCACGTACAAAACCACGGATCAAGCTAACGAGTGCCGAGAAGCCAATAATGGCGATAATTGTGTAATCTATCCAGACCATATTTCATTCCAAAATTCGCACTCACGACATCAGCGAAGTGCATTCTAACAGAAAACGAAAACGTTTGCGTAACCATTTTTCTATCAAATTTAAAAAAATAGCGGCGAAAAGAAAAAATCATAATCGCCGCAGTAAGTTACTAAATCCCCTTACTTTTAGGGATTATTGAATTTCTATTTTAAGGTTTATAGCTTTGAATTATCCCTTTTGTTCCCGTAATCGCGTTAAGCTCTGGTAGCGCCGCTTCAAGCTTCTGCCTTGATGCCTCAGGCCCCACATAAATTCGCGTTAGCTTATTGTTCACCGGTTTTGCAGGAACGGTATAAACTTGGTAGCCTGACAATCGCAATTTGGCGACAATTTCTTCGACCTTATTGGCATTATTGAGGGCAATCACTTGAACCACAAATGCTTTACCTTGTGGCTTAGGTTCAGGTTTTGGCTCTACTTTAGGCTCTGGTTTCGGCTCTACCTTAGGTTGTGGTTTTGGCTCAGGCTTGACTGGTTTGACCGGTTCGATAACCTCAGGAGCTGTATTTGTCGCTGGTGGCTTAGTATCCACTTGCTCACTTTGCTGCTGGGTTATCGCTTCTGATAACATCGCTTCTGAAGCCCCTTCTGAAGAGGCCGTTGTTGCGGTGCTGGTAATCGGCGCTATCGCCTCAACATCTTCTTCATCACCTGGTTTAGGGATAATAGGAATGGCCGCAAATTCATTTTCATTATATTTCTTATCGCCATCAAGCAGAGCAGGAAGCACAATCACCCCCACTGCAACAAGCACAATGGCGCCAGCAAGACGATTTTGAAATTTACTAGCCACCGGCACTATCCTTCTTGATTTTCTAATAACATCATCACGTGAGCAACGGTATGGAATGAGCCACACACCACAATCACATCTTGCTCATTTGCATCAAAGCAAGCTTGCTGCCACGCGGCTTCTACGCTGTCAAACACGTTAGCTGTCGGTATATATTGGCTCAGTTGAGTGACGTCTGCCCCTCGAAACTCAGTCAACGGTGCTAGATACCAATCAGTCACTTGTTGTGATAAACACTCAAGCGTCCCCTTAATATCTTTATCACCCAGCATGCCCACCACGGCGCGAATATGGCGCCCTTTCTTCGCAGGTAATGCAGCTAACTTACTGACTAAATACCCTGCCGCATGTGGATTATGAGCCACATCCAAAATCATCAATGGGTTTTCACCAATAATTTGGAAGCGCCCCGGTAATTGCGCTGATTTTAATCCTTGATGAATAGCAGACTCTGTCACTTTATGGGCAATGTCAGCATCAATTTGTAATAAGCAACTGACAACACCTAATGCCGTCGCTGCATTGGCTAAAGGCACATTAGGTAACGGCAAATTATGCCATTCACGTTGTGAACTTTTCCATGACCAACCATTGGCTTGCTCACTGTATTGCCAATCGGTGCCACGTCGAAATAACAATGTCCCTAATTGTTCTGCGACTTGGCCAATCGACGCTGGCATATCTGGCTCACCTACCACACCATAATGGCCTTTGCGGAAAATACCTGCTTTTTCATAGCCAATATGTTCGCGGTCTGCCCCTAACCAATCGGTATGGTCCAACGCAATACTGGTGATCGCTGCGATATCCGCATCAACCACATTTGTCGCGTCTAATCGCCCACCTAAACCCACCTCTAGGATAACTATATCCAGTTTAGCTTGTTTAAATAATTGTAGCGCAGCCAAAGTGCCATATTCAAAGTAGGTGAGAGAAATATCCGCGCGTTGCGCCTCAATCGTCGCAAATGCCTCACAGAAATCCGATTCAGCAAGCTCTTGGCCTTGAATACGAACCCGTTCAGTATAGCGAATTAAATGCGGTGAACTGTAAACCCCAACTTTCAACCCTGCCGCCATAAAAATAGACTCTAGCGTATGACAGGTAGTACCTTTTCCGTTGGTTCCAGTGACAGTGATAACTTTGGGTGCCGGTTGTGTTAGGTTCATTTTCCTAGCAACTTGGCCGACTCGCTCCAACCCCATATCAATATTTTGACTATGTAAGTCGGTGAGATAAGAAAGCCAAGCCTCCAACGGAGACTTGGCATTAGGAATGATTAGGTTACTCATCATCTTTTTTATGCTTTTCAGAATCCTTATTTGGCTCTTGGGCATCAAGTTCATCAACAGCATCAATGTCGATTTCGACCGTTTCTGCTACGATGATAGGCGTGTCATTAAAACTTGGTTTATTGGTTAACATCGCCAGCACTTCGGCTAAACGGTCACGCATCTCAGGGCGACGAACTATCATGTCGATAGCGCCTTTCTCCAGCAAGAATTCACTACGTTGGAAACCTTGTGGTAATTTTTCACGAACCGTTTGTTCTATAACACGAGGACCCGCAAAACCAATTAACGCTTTTGGCTCAGCTACGTTGATATCGCCTAACATTGCCAGACTGGCAGATACCCCACCCATGGTTGGGTCAGTCAGTACTGAAATGTAAGGCAAACCACGCTCTTGTAGTTTTGCCAATGCGGCACTGGTTTTTGCCATTTGCATCAGTGATAACAACGCTTCTTGCATACGCGCACCACCGCTTGATGAGAAACAAACCAGTGGGCAGTTATCTTCCAGCGCTTGTTCAACAGCACGGACGAAACGCGCCCCAACCACCGAAGCCATTGAACCACCCATAAAGGCAAATTCAAATGCGGCGGCAACAACTGGCATGCCTTTCAATGTGCCTTTCATCACAATGATAGCGTCTTTTTCGCCAGTTTCTTTCTGCGCTGCAACAATACGGTCTTTATATTTCTTTGAATCTTTGAACTTCAGAATATCTTTAGGCTCAAGTTCACTGCCTAATTCCGTTGTTGAATTTTCATCAAGGAAGGTCGCTAAACGCTGGCGTGCATGAATTCGCATATGGTGGTCACATTTTGGACACACAGATAAGTTACGCTCTAATTCCGCACCGTATAACACCTGCCCGCAGCTATCGCATTTGGTCCAAACCCCTTCTGGGATATTGGCTTTGTGTGATTGGGTCAAGTTACCTTTCTTTAAAATTTTTTCAATCCAGCTCATTAATGGACCTTTTTGTCTGATTCACTCTGGTTATCACCAGTATGTAATTTTTTGCCATTAAACCACAATGATATCTCACTGTAGATAAAAACTTGTTAAACCACCTTGCTAAACTGCTTAGTGGTTATCGATTTTTTGCGCTGCCGCACGCTTTTCTTTCGCCGCTATTCTACGATGACGAATAATTTCAACCACGCCCGGCAGAATTGAAACAAAGATAATCGCGACTATCAGTAATTTCAAATTCTTTTGTACAAACGGTAATTCACCAAAGAAATAACCTGCATAAGTGAATAATAATACCCAAATAAATGCGCCCGTCACATTATAAAAAGCAAAATGACGATAAGACATTTTACCCATTCCTGCAACGAATGGTGCAAAAGTTCTGACTATCGGCACAAAACGCGCCAGTATAATCGCTTTACCCCCATGTTTTTCATAAAAAGCATGAGTTTTATCTAAATAAACTCGACGAAAAATCTTAGAGTCTGGGTTTTTGAATAATTTTTCACCAAAGATACGCCCAATCGTATAATTAACCGCATCGCCGATAATCGCTGCCGTGATCATTAACGCCACCATTAAATGAACATTCAAGTCATTCGTATCTAATGATGAAATTGCGCCAGCGACAAATAATAACGAATCTCCCGGCAAAAAGGGTGTGACCACTAAACCTGTTTCGCAAAATAGGATCAGAAACAGAATACCATAGACCCAATTGCCATAATCTCTGACCAGTTCAGCAAGATGGACATCGATGTGTAAAATAAAGTCGATAATAAAAGTGATAAATTCCATATAATCCTCATTGATAATAGCATCCATGCCATTTGCAACAATTATGAGATAACTAAAAATTCGCTTTACATCAGTTCATCTGCAAGGAAAAGAGGCCCCATCACATTCTGAGGTAACTCAAATTTCTCTGGATAATCCACACTGACTAAATACAGCCCTTCCGCTTTGGCGGTTGCAGCCGCTTTAGTGCGGTCTTTTAACTCAAGAAGATGTGCCATCCAATCAATATCTTGATTACCACAGCCAATCTCTAACAGACTGCCGACAATATTTCTCACCATATGGTGAACAAACGCATTCGCTTTGATGTCTACCACCACATAATTACCGTGGCGGCTGACATTGACATGCATCACATTACGCCAGGGTGATTTCGATTGACACTGGACAGCTCTGAATGAGGTAAAATCACGTTCACCCAATAGCGCCTGCGCAGCTTCATGCATTCTTTTTTCATCGAGTGGGTAATGAAAATGTGTGACACCACTCGATAAAATTGCCGGCCGATAACGGTGATTAAAAATTACATAGCGGTACCGACGCGCTGTCGCACTGAAACGTGCGTGAAATTCATCGTCCACCGGTTTACACCAGCGAACAGCGATATCAGCAGGTAAATGTGTATTCGCCCCCATCGTCCAAGCCGCTTCTTTGCGGATAGCCGAGGTTTCGAAATGCACCACTTGCCCCGTAGCATGCACACCTGCGTCTGTCCGCCCTGCACAAAACACACTAATTGGCTCCGCCGCAATTTTCGACAAAGCTTCTTCTAGACAGCCTTGTACGCTTTTAACTTCCTGCTGGCGTTGCCAGCCAAAATAACGACTGCCGTTGTATTCGATACCCAATGCGATTCGATGCAACTGTGTAGATTCAGTCATCAGTAAAACAGCTCCTGAGCGAGTTTTTCTGCTGTTTCTACTGCCATCAATGCCCCACCGAAACGCACATTATCCGCCACTGACCAAAACTGTAAAATTTCTGGGATCCCGTAGTCATTACGTACACAACCAATACTGAGTTGGTCATTACCCGAGGCATCAGTAACCTGAGTTGGATAATCACCCTCTTCTGAGACCTGAATATCAGCAAAACGTTCAAGTTCTTCGTTCGCTTCTTCTGCACTCATTGGACGTAAGGTTTCTAAATGAACCACTTGTGCATTACCATAGAAAACAGGGGATTGAATAAAGCTCACTGCCACCGGTAAACCATCGTCTTGTAAGACTTTACGGACTTGCTCAACCAAACGGCGTTCTTGAACCACACTGCCTTCCATATCCGCTAATAATGGCAACATATTAAACGCGAGTTGCTTACTAAAAAGCCCTTCTTCCGCTGGAATACCATTTAATAAACGCGCACTTTGCCCCGCTAACTCGTCAACAGCCGCCTTACCATGACTAGAAACCGATAGCATATTGGTTAATGTGATACGCCCTAACCCTGCGGCATCCACCAGTGGTTTAATCGCGGTTAATAATTGGCTAACTGAACTGTCCGCCAATGAAATAATATTGCGGTTGCGGTAATCGGCCAATACTTGTGGGTTCACATGGGGAACAATCAGTGGTACATCTGGCTCTTGGGCAAATACACCGCTGGTATCAATGACAATACAGCCTTCTTGAGCGGCTAATTCCGCATATTGCAAACTCACGCTTTCATTCGCAGCAAAAAAAGCAATTTGCGCCTGTGACCAATCAAAATCGACCACATTTTCAACTTGTATACTTTTGCCATTAAAACGTACGCTCTCCCCTGCACTACGCTCACTGGCCAGTAAATACAGTTCGCCGACTGGAAATTCTCTTTCTTGTAACAGTGAAACAATGGCTTCACCCACAGCACCGGTTGCCCCTAATACTGCAATATTCCAACCTTCAGTCATGGCTATTCCTCTAAAAAATAAAAAAAATCAAACACCCCCCAATAATTAGGGGCTATTTAATTAGATGTCCATTTTAACTAAATTTATTATGCGCGGGTTAAACGTGCCTTAAAACCCAGCGCATTCAGTTTCGATGCCGTTTCTTCTTCATCACAAATAATTTCAAGGGATGACCATTCACGGCGCTCTTGGTAATTTTTACGCAGCTTATCAAATTCGCCTTTTACCCCGGCGACCGCTCTTAATGCGGCATCATCTCGGCGCACATCATACACCAGATGCACTAACCTTTTGAGTTGGTTTTGCGTTAATTTACCATTGAAAGTGAGTTCGTTGATATCAGGCTTAGGCAGTAACGAAGAAAGCGTTACTTGCGTCGATTTACCGAGAAATTGACAGTAAGCTTCATAAACTTGCGTGGTTCCACGCGCTTTACCTTCTAATGTATAACCGGCAATATGCGGCGTACCGATGTCTACTAAGGCTAAAAGTGCGGTGTCTAAATCAGGTTCAGGCTCCCAAACATCCAATATAACGCTCAGCCTTTTTTCACTATTCAGCACGGATAATAACGCTTTATTGTCAACTACCTCACCGCGACTGGCGTTAATCAGAATGGTTCCATCACGTAGATTAGCTAAGCGTGAACCATCCATTAAATGGAAGGTTTGGTATTCCCCTGACATATTCAGTGGCGTATGGAAAGTAATCACATCCGCTTGAGCAAGGACATTATCAAAGGTAACAAATGGCTCATTGTCGCCTTTTGCAGCACGCGGAGGGTCACAAAGTAAGGTTTTTACCCCCCAAGCTGCCAGCCTTGCGGCTAACCGCCCACCAACATTTCCAACACCAATAATGCCGACGGTTTTATCACGTAAATCAAAGTTATCACGTTCGGCGAGGAATAATAATGACGAAATAACATATTCAACTACCGCTATCGCATTACAACCCGGCGCTGATGAAAAACCAATATTTGCTGCGGATAACCACTCGGTATCAATATGATCAAAGCCCGCGGTTGCCGTACCAACAAATTTAACGGGTGTCTTACCAAGCAGTGATTCATTAACCTTAGTGATAGAACGCACCATTAATGCATCTGCATCAATTAATTCGTGTTCTGGTATCGGGCGCCCAGGCACGGCAATTACCTCGCCAAGCTCACGAAATAACGCTTGAGCATATGGCATATTTTCATCAACTAAAATTTTCACGCTGTTGTCCCAATCAATGACTTTATTGCTTTGTTTAACTATTTTTATTTAACTATATAGTTAGCAATATAAATTTGTGTGGCAATATTTTGCCACGGTTTACTTAAGATGCCTACGGGAGGTTGCCTTCAACTGCAAATTCTTTCACGCGAAAGCGGTCTGGCGTCACCCCAGATATTTGCTGGAACATGGCAATAAAAGCAGATGCAGAGCTATAACCGACATCCAGTGCCACTTCATGCACACTTTTCCCTTTTTCTAACCCCGCAACGGCGTGAAGGTAACGCAAGCGTTGGCGCCACTCACTAAATGACATGCCAAGCTCTTGCTGGCAGCGCCTTGATAACGTGCGTTCAGAGGTATAATAGCGTTTGGCCCATTCCGCCAATGTCGTGTTATCCGCGGGGTCACCTTGTAGCTCTTGCAATATAGGGGCGAGGAATTTGTCCTTAGAAATAGGCAAATAAGTGTCTTGGCAAGGGGACAATGAAAATTGGTCGATTAACACATGCGCCAAACGCAGGTCTTGTTCCGTTTCTGGTTGAACCACACCGCGCTGGTACATATCCGTCATAATAGACTGAAATATTGGGCTTAATTTAATGACACAAGGCCGCTGAGCCAGTATTTGGTTATATTCATGGGAAAAATCAATAATACGAAATTTGACACTTTCTTTATTAAAGCTAGCATGAGGGATGTTGGCAGGGATCCAAATACAGAACTCTGGTGGTGCTAAATAGTGCTTACCGGCGACCTCCATTTCCATAATACCACACACCACATACAGCATTTGCCCAAAGGGATGCGAGTGAGCTTTATATTCTGTCAGTGCTGCTGTTTGTTCGTGGCGAAAAGCAATCAGTTCAGGTTCAATAATATTGCATTCACTGATTTGCCAAACATCTGATTTTAAGTTTTCCATGGTACCTGTCTGAAAAGCGTTATCGATTGTCTGATTATCAGTATATATAAAAAATCGGACAGATGTATACTACTGCCCATTCAATATGGGAGAATGTTTTAATGAAAAATCTTCTTTTTCCGCTGATTGCGGTTTTACTGTGGTCAATCAATGCCATTGTTAACAAAGCGGCATCCACCGCGATTGACCCTGCGGCTATCTCATTTTACCGCTGGGCACTGGCGTTTCTGGTGATGACCCCTTTTGTTCTTCGTTCTGTACTTCGTCACTTCAAAGTAGTGAAGCAGCATTGGTGGCAGCTCGCGATTTTAGGCGCTTTAGGTATGATGCTCTACCAAAGTTTGGCTTATTATGCTGCTCATAGTGTGAGCGCGACTTTTATGGGTATTATGAATTCGATGATCCCATTACTCACGGTGATTATCAGTATCTTTGTCCTGCGGGTGATCCCGACGGTCGGCATTGTATTAGGTTCCGTCTTGTCATTATTCGGCTTGGTATGGCTAGTGAGCCAAGGAAGCCCTAGTGCTTTATTCTCTCAAGGTTTAGGCCAAGGTGAGATAATGATGTTAGTAGCATCTGCGGCTTACGCCCTGTATGGCGTATTAACGAAGCGCTGGTCAATCCAATTATCAAGCTGGGACTCGCTCTATGTCCAAGTTTTCTTCGGGGTCATCATGTTACTGCCTAATTTCTTATTAGCGGATGATGTGTCTCTGAATAGTCACAATATTGGTTTAGTGGTGTTTGCTGGTATTGCAGCATCGATTATTGCACCTGCTATGTGGATCCAAGGTGTGATGCGCCTAGGAGCCAACACCACATCTATCTTTATGAATCTTGCTCCGGTATTCACCGCTATTATTGCTATTTTTGCTTTAGGCGAAGAACTAAAAAGCTACCATTTAATTGGTGGTGGCGTGGTATTACTGGGGGTTATGTTAGCGCAACAATTACGTACGCCATTAACTGAATTATTCCGCCGTGAAAAAAAGGTGGTTCAAGAAGATTCTTGCCAGTAGAATAGAATTACAAAAGCAATAAATGCAATGTCGTCACTCATATGCCCCACTTATTGTGGGGCTATGTTTGAAATGTCCCCGCTATTAACTGATTCATTAACCACTCGACCCCATCACTGTTCACACTTTGTGACATTTTAACATTCCTCCATTCACCATTACTTCGTTCATCATTGGTATGATTTAACTGATGACGTTTCCATATAAGGGAAAATCCGATTGAATCTTCTGTGTTTGCAATTAGACTTAAGCAAAATCAAATACCCCTTTAGGAGTATTAATACCGCTAATTAAGCCGTGATGACACGACGGATCTTCATGGATCGTGGCAAATAACCACTATGACAAGGAATCATAATGACTAAACCGCTAAAAGTTTGGTTGTTGGTATTGATAGTAATTGCTGTTGCCATCGGCATTTATTTCGCCAATACCGCTAGCCAATCTTCTCCTACACAAAAAGGCTACGACCTATACCAGCAAGGTGATATAACTGCCGCTTTCGAACAATTCCATAACACGGCTGAAAAAGACCCGCAATCCGCTTACGCACTGGCGATGATGTATAAAGAAGGTATTGGTACTAAATCAGATGACGTCGCTGCACAGACTTGGCTCATCAAAGCCGCGGCGGCGGGCAATAAGAACGCCTTATATAATCTGGGCTTTTTTCGCTATAAACATATTATGGAAGATACCACTGCCGATGAAAATGGCTTAGTTTCGTTAACCAAAGCCGCTGATTTAGGTGTAAAAGAAGCACAAGAAATGGTAGGCGGTATTTATTTAGCAGATAAATATGAACAAATCCCACAAAATATCGACCTCTCTCGCCAATACTTCACTTTAGCCTCTGACCAAGGTTCACGGCTGGCAAAATTCGCCTTGGGTTATATTGCCCATGATTTTGAAGATGATAGTAAAAAAGCGGTAGATATTTTAACGCCGCTTGTCAGTAATGACTTCCCCTTACCAGCGATGCTACTCGCCACTATTTATGAAGATGGCGGTAATGGCGTTCCACCCAATCCAGTACTTGCGAAGAAATACCAGCGTCTCTCCTTTTCCTCTGCATTAGAATACATTTCCGACACAAATGAATTAGAGCCTACCGCTTTATCATTGTATGGTTCACAGACAGAAGAAGAGAAACAAAAAGTCATCACCAATTTGGAAGAACGCGCTAGCCGCGGTGATGAAAACGCTATCTATGTTTTGTACCAAAAGTACATGACCGGTGATGGAGTTCGCAAAAATAAAAACCGAGCGATGGCCTACCTTCGTCCTCTCGTGGAAGCGAAAAAACCTAAAGCCTTATATTTAAATTACCTAGCCGATAGAGATCGTATTCAAGATTTAACTGACGCCGCAGAGGGGCAATATCCTCCAGCAATGTATCAGGCCTATAAAGTGTATTCAGGCAGTACATTTAGTGATGTTAAACGAAATGACGCTCTAGCCGAAAAATATCTCACAGCAGCGGCAGAGCTTGGTGATTTAGACGCGCTAGTTGCCATCAACCAACAAGCCATTTCCAGTTACCGTTTTCCAACCAAAAAACTCAGTGATACCGTCGCCAAATATACACCTATTTTAATGGAAAAATACCCGAACTCTGCAGAAGCTTTAATGGTAGCCAGTGATGTTTATAGCATTAAAGGTAGCCCATTACTTTCTCCAGAGAAAGCCTTTGCAGCTTTAGAAAAAGCAAATCGCATAGAGCCCACTTATGATGCCCAGATACAATTAGCACGTTATTATATTACTGCGTTTGGTACTAAGCAGGATGTGGAAAAAGCAGCTAAGTTACTCATTGATAACCTTAATGAAAATGGCTATCCATCAACCGCTGATCGCCTATTAGTTCAATTATATTATCGCTATGATATTAAAGCACTAGTCGATGAAAAAACGATTATCGATATCCTAGAAGCGGATGTCATTAAACGCGAAAATTATTCCTTAGCTTATTTATATGCTGATTATTTACTAAACGAAAACGCAGAGAAAAATAGCACACAAGCCTTTGAACTATATGAGAAATCAATTAAAAGTAATTATAATAGCCAAGTTTATTATGCCGCTGCATTATTAAAATACCGGCCAACAGAAACCAATAAGATTGCTAATTTGATTGTCAATGTACTCCATTCATCTCAAGCAAAAGCGGAGCTACTGCCACATGAGTTACAAATCGCTCAAGATATTTTATTAACAACAGGTTTAAATCGAGCAGATACAAAAGAGTTATTGGTAAAACTGGCTTTATATGATGACCATGTTGAAGCACAAAAATTAATTGAACCCCTCATTAATAACGATGCCGATATCACCTATTTATATGGCATCAATAAGCTAACTCAATTAACCAATGTTAGCACCTTGAGTGATTCTGAAATAAAACCATTATATGATTATATTTTAAAAGCCGCAGAGTTAGGAAGTGCATCGGCTTATTTATATATCGCACAAAACCTTGATGGCGTAACCTATCATAATGATAAGGCTTATTATAAATCGCGCTTCCAACAAATTACTGGGCTTAGCCAGAAAGATTTAATTTCTCAATATAAAAAATGTGCAGCGCTAAAAAATAACCGCTGCTTATATGAATTAGGGGAAATTTATCAAGAAGGTAATTATGGGGAAGATGCTAATTATGATACCGCCCTCTCCTATTACAATCAGATTTCTGACCCTGATTTTAGTTTTTTAAAATCACGTAAAAGAGAAATTGAAAAAGCCCAACTATCGTTTGCCAATATTCAAGCTAAGGCAAAGCAAAATAACCCTAATGCCTTACGTACACTAGCAAACGCCTATAAATTTGGGAATTATGGGCAAAAAGTCGACCCCAAAAAATGGCTTGAATATTTAGAAAAAAGCGCCAAATTCAACCAAGAAACGGCCCTTGAAGAACTGATTGATTATTACCTTAAAGAACAATACATCGAAGCCAATAAAGCGAAAATTTTAGGGTATTACGACCAATTAGCCGCCTTAGGCAGTAAAGACTATACCCGTAAACTGGCACACCAATATTTAAAAGGTAGCCCGCTGGTTGACGCTAATCGCCAGAAAGCACGTGAGTATTACCTTAAATCAGGAAGTTGGGGTAATGAATTCATCAAATATATGGATGACTACGAAATTGGCATGAAAATGCTCAATGACAGCCCTTCGGCAAAATACAAAGTCGGTCGAGCTTATTTCTATGGACAAGGAGTCAAAGAAGACCGTTTTGCAGCAGCTAAATACCTAAAACAAGCCAGTGATGAAGGCAACGATAATGCCATTAACCTTTATACTGAAATGCGCTACATGGGTGTGCTTAATGAAGAAAAAAATGCTTGGCTGATGGCACCTGACTGGGATGAGGCCATTGTTTATTTAAGAAAACATTCCAATCCAAAACGGGTGGCAGATTATATCGAAATCTATGAAACTCTGGTTGTCCCCGCTCAAAACGGTGACACTTCCGCCTATATTAAACTCGGGGATTGGTACAGTTCACGAGGCCGAGCTCTCGCGGCACAAGATTGGTATCAAAAAGTATCGAAGCTGGCAATTTCGCCGCTTATCAGCCCCTTGATTTGGTGACCGAAGGCAGCCAAGCAAAACGCCAAAATTACGTTGCTGGCGCAGCCCAAGGAGACCTGTTTTCTAAAGTACAGTTAGCGAAAACGCATCTATATGATAGCAACATTATCGCTGGCTCCCCTGAATATGATTTAGCCATTCAATACCTACAAGAAGGTATGAAATCAACCGATGATAAGCTTTCTAGTGATGCCTTCAATGCACTGGTCAACTTATATCAAAATGGGATTAACGATGAAAAACGTGAGCTAAATCGTGCTAAAGACCCGCAAAAGTACTTGGCTTTACTGTTAAGTGAAGAGGCAAATCGAACTGAAGCCCTTGTTAATCTGTATTACTATTATGTGAATAGTGATAATTCCACAGCCTTAACGTATTTACAACGCGCTTATGATAAGGGTGATTTAGCCGCAACGAAAAAACTCTACCAAATTTATTATCCTGGTGAATATTGTGGCAACAGCGATAATGTTGATATCGATAAAGCAGGCCGTTACTTAAAGGAATGGATTGAGAAAAGTAAATTCCAGAAAAATACGGATAAACACTACATTCATTACCCTGAAAGTCTTTCCGAAGAGATGGGAAGTCTGTATTTGAAAGGCGAGTGTGACATTGATAAAAATGTCGATAAAGCCATCGAATGGTATCAACTTTCATTAAATTACCACCCAACTCATGCTCTTGGTGGCATTTACAATGCTTATGTTGAGAAAGGCGATGCAAAACAAGCTTATTATTACGCATTACAGTTAGATAAAAAACCCAGTTCGATTGAACTGCTGGATAAGCTTTCGCCACAAGATAAGCAACAAATTGAAAAACAAGTTGCTGATGAAAAAGCGTATGAGAAATACGGTCGTTTCGCAGAACAAATTGAAAAACAGCAAATAGACGCTGAGGCGGGAGACAAAATGGCCGCATTTTCACTAGGTATTGCCTATGCCCGTGGTGAACGTGTACCGGAAGATACGCAAAAAATGCTCTATTACCATGAATTAGCTGGGAAAAATGGCTACTCTCGCTCTTATAATATTCTAGGTAATCTATACCGTAAGGACAATGAGCGTGGCATTGAGAAAGACTTCGAAAAAGCACTGTACTATTTTGATTTGGGTGCTCAACAAAATGACAGCAATACCGCACATTTAGCCGGTGATATGCTCTATTTTGGCCAAGGGATGCCAAAAGATTATATCCGAGCAGCAAAATACTATGATATGACCGACCTTGAACAGGGTAACCACCACGCCATGGCGAAATATAAACTTGCTTATATGTACTATCACGGCTGGGTGGGAACCAAAAGTAAAGCGGACATCCAAAAAGCGCATGACTACCTTGAGTTAGGGGCCAAATATCAAGATAGCGATTCAATTAAGGCACTAAAAGAATGGGATTTTAGTGCCTTGAAACACTAAATAGTCAGTGGAGGCGCTAAAATATATAGCGCCTTTTTTCAACGGCTAGGGGCTTGGCTAACTTTGAATGCGATCCTGACTAATAACCCACCTAACAATTCACTTTTTAATAGCTGGGGCTCGGAACCGTGATAACTAGCAATATCTTTGACCAAAGCCAGCCCTAACCCTGCCCCTTCTTTACCCAATGCATTGTTTAAGCGGGTAAAGGCTTCCATGGAGCGGTTAATCTTTGCATCGGGAATACCTGGGCCAGAATCTTCCACTTCTAATAGCCAGTGTGCGTGATTATCGCTGCTAACCACACGAACCGTCACAATTCCATTTGATGGTGTATATTTGATGGCATTATCAATCAAATTCGCACACATTTCGGCCAATAAGATGGGCTCACCTTTGATCCAGGCAGTTTCTGCGCCTTCATAACCTAAATCAATATTCTGACTTTCAGCATGGGTTAGACGGGTAAAACATGCTTGATGAACTATTTCGACGAGGTTTACGGCACGATACTGGGTTATAGCTTCTTTTTCATGGGCTTTTAAACGCGATAACTGCAATAACCTATCTGTTAAAATAATGGTGCTATCGAGCGTTTTATCAATGGCTTGCAAGCTCTGTTGCCGCTGTGAGTCATCTTCGCTGTTAATCGCGACTGAAACCTGTGTTTTTAATACCGTTAGTGGCGTTTTTAGCTGATGTGATGCATCCGCGCTAAAGCGTTCTTGCCTTCTCACCATCCGTTTTAAACGGGAAATATAGCGGTTTAATGCATCAATTAGCGGGGACAAATCAGACCACGGCAGTAAATCTGGCAACGGCGTTAAGTCATTAGCGGAGCGCCCTAACATTAAGTTAGACAGCTTTTTCAATGGCGTCAGTAGCTTACTCAGTAAAATATACGCTAATACCAAGGTTAAACATACCACAGTCCCTTGGCTCATCAAGGCAGAAATTAATAACTGGTTAGCCAGGTCTTGTCGTGAATAGACCGTTTCCGCAACACGGATTTCGACCATACCAGTAATACCGCCTTCATTTATCGGTTGAAAAAACGTCGCAATACGGATTGGCAACCCTTTATATTGTGCATCATAAAAATAAACTAGCGCAGTATAGTGCTGTGAACGCATCCAGTACGGTGGGATAGGCGGTAAATCATCATAACCTGAAATAGTTTCACCGTTGGGGGAAATCACTTGATAAAAGATACGGTCATTATTATTCAACTCAAAACTATCAAGCACCACATAAGGCACACTGACAGAGAGATGACCATCAACCACTTGTAACCGCTCAGCAACCGTGCGTGCCGATGCTAATAATGTTCGGTCATAGGCTAAGTTTGCGGCATTCTTGGCGCTGTAGTAATGGGTATAAACTGAAAAGCCCCCCAATAAAATGAGGGGGATACCGAAAAAGAGCAGTAACTGATGAAAGAGAGATCGTGGATGAGAGACTAATTTCATACACTACACTGCTCTAATCGGTATCCCAATCCGCGTAACGTATTGATGTTAATATCTGAACCGGCGAGTTTTTTTCTCACACGATGCACATATAACTCAATACTTTGTAAATTGGCTTCATCTGATAATGAAAACACCTGTTCAAATAATTGCATTTTGGAAACAGGGCGCCCTCGTCGATGGAATAAAGTATTTAGCACCGCATATTCCCTAGGCGTTAGGGCTAACGGCTCTTGATCAAGTAAAAAATAACCTTCTTCATGATAACAAAGTGAGCCAAATTGCTGGGGTTCATTCACTTGCCCTTGGCTGCGGCGCAATAACGCCCGAATTCTCGCCTCTAATTCGGCAAGATCAAATGGCTTCGTCAAGTAATCATCAGCACCTGCATTTAACCCTTGAACACGGTCAGCCACATCTGAATTGGCCGTTAACAGCAAAACGGGCGTTTCTTGGTGCCGTTTTCGCATTTGAGCTAATACTTCCAACCCATTCATTCGCGGCAGTGATACATCAAGCACTACCAGCGCATAATGTTCTGTTTGCAGTAATTGGTCTGCTATTGCGCCATCGCGGGCAATATCCACCGCAAACCCCGATGAGGTTAGCGCCTTTTGTAACCACAATGACAATTCGTCATGATCTTCAACCAATAAAATTCTCATTCCGCATACTCATTATAATTATTTATCAGTATACGTTGGCATTCTGTTGAATGAATGGAAAGCAATTGTGCGTGTTTTTACTGTATCCATCACAACTATTGGTACCGAACACCATCAATGTGATTAACTTAACATTAAATTAACATCATAAAAAAGTAAGAATACAAAACAATCTGATATATATCACATAAAAACAATAATATTTGTTAATGAAAGGTAAATGAAAGCTTCGCAAGACAATGATGCCACACCAACACAACAAAAAGTAAACAATCTATACCTCTAATTATTGTCTTAGTAAGGAAAAAAGAATGAAAAAATTCACACTGAAGGCCTTAGCAACAGCAATATTTTTAGTTGGCATCAACTCTGCAAATGCACTACCTGAACGCACAGAATGTATCGCTCCTGCCAAGCCGGGCGGTGGTTTTGATTTAACCTGTAAGCTGGTTCAAGTTTCACTTCTTGAAACCAAAGAAATCGAAAAACCCATGCGTGTCACATATATGCCAGGGGGTATTGGTGCGGTTGCCTATAATGCGATTGTCGCCCAACGACCCGCAGAGCCCGGTACAATTGTCGCATTCTCTGGTGGATCATTACTCAACCTTGCACAAGGTAAATTTGGCCGCTATAACGAAAATGATGTGCGTTGGCTTGCCAGTGTAGGCAGTGACTACGGCATGATTGCGGTTCGTGCGGACTCCCTTTATAAAAACCTCAAAGACTTAATGGATACCTTCAAAAAAGATCCTAACAGCATCGTATTTGGTGCGGGTGGGTCTATTGGTAGCCAAGATTGGATGAAAACGGCATTGCTCGCCAAAGCGATAGATATCGACCCACGCAAAATGCGCTATGTCGCCTTTGAAGGGGGTGGTGAAACCTTAACGGCGCTACTTGGCAATCATATCCAAGTGCTTTCTGGCGATATTAGTGAAATGACCCCTTATATCAATGAAGGCAAAATTCGTATTCTTGCTGTGTATGCAGACAAACGCCTCGGTGATGGGTTATCTGATATTCCAACAGCTAAAGAGCAAGGCTATGACATTGTTTGGCCTATCATTCGTGGCTTCTATATGGGCCCTAAAGTTTCCGATGCCGACTACAACCAATGGGTTGAAGCCTTCCAAAAACTGCAACAAACCGAAGAATTCAAAAACAACGTGAGCTACGTGGTTTATTTGAATACAACTTAACTGGGCAAGAACTCGATAGCTATGTCAAAAAAGAAATTGAGCAATATCGTGAACAAGCCCGTGCCTTTGGTTTAGCCAAATAACGGAGTCAACGATGAGCCAACGCATATTCGCCATAGTTTGGCTAATACTGTGTGCTATCGGGATTTATATCGGTTGGGGGATCCAAAGTGAATTTTCATACGAACCTTTGGGCCCCCGCCCTTTTCCGGTTGCCATACTCTCCTTAATGGCGCTTTGTGCCCTTGCCTTATTATTTGGCAAGCAAGAAGCAGTTGAATGGCCAAAGCCCTATGTATTACGTCGTTTATTATTATTAATCATTGCATTAGTTATCTATGCATGGGCATTTGAATGGTTAGGGTTTCCTATTGCGACCAGTTTATTGACCATCAGTGTCGCCCTGTTATTCGGTGCAACACCTATCGCCGCCATTATTTCAGGCCCAATCTTAGGTATCTTTTTATTCTATGCCTTTGATAAATGGCTCGATGTGACCTTGCCTATTGGCAGTCTGCTAAGTTAAGGAGCGAAATCATGGAAACTTGGATGTACCTATCACAAGGTTTTGAGGTCGCACTCGTCCCTCAAAATATCTTGATCGCCTTAATTGGCTGCTTTATCGGCACTATCGTCGGGATGCTCCCCGGTCTTGGCCCTATCAATGGCGTGGCTATTTTGCTTGCCGTTAGCCTTTTGCACTAAAAACTTCCCGCTGAATCTGCATTGATCTTACTGGCGACGGTGTATTTAGGCTGTGAATACGGTGGACGGATATCATCTATATTACTTAATGTACCCGGTGATGCCGCCGCTATCATGACCACGTTAGATGGTTACCCAATGGCCAAACAAGGAAAGGCGGCGTTGCACTTTCGATTTCCGCTGTCAGCTCCTTTATTGGCTCTACCATTGCCATTGTTGGTATTATTTTATTCGCACCTTTGCTTGCACAATGGTCACTGGCCTTTGGTCCCGCCGAATATTTTGCTTTGATGGTGTTTTGCCATCGCCTGTTTAGGCAGCATGATGAGCCAAAACCCGATTAAATCACTACTGGCGGCATTAATTGGTTTATCCCTCGCCACTGTGGGAGTGGACGCCAACTCTGGGGAATATCGTTTTACTTTTGATAGCGTACATTTATCGGACGGCGTGCAATTCATCGTCGTAGTTATTGGTTTGTTCTCTGTCAGCGAAATTTTGTTGATGCTCGAAGGTACCGCAACCGGTCAAGGACTTATTCGCAAAACGGGGCGCATGCTATTAACCGCAAAGAAGCGAAAGCCTGTGCAGGGCCTGCTTTTGCGCTCTTCTTTTATTGGCTTTTTCGTTGGGGTTTTACCGGCGCGGGTGCCACAATTGCCAGTGCAATTACCTATATGACTGAAAAGAAAATCAGTGGTTGAAAAAGGCGATTTTGGCAATGGCGATGTACGAGGCGTTTGCCGCGCCAGAAGCGGCAAATAACGCTTCCGCTTGTGGGTCGTTTATTCCGATGTTAACCCTTGGCGTTCCCGGTTCAGGCACTACCGCGGTAATGATGGGCGCCCTGACACTCTACAATATCACACCAGCCCAGGTATGTTTACTGAGCAACCGGATATTGTTTGGGGGTTGATTGCTGCGCTGTTAATTGCCAACGTCGTATTACTTATTATGAATATTCCATTAATTGGCTTATTCACACGGATGCTCACCGTACCACTGTGGTTCTTAGTCCCCGCCATTGCCAGTGTTTCTGCAGTCGGCGTGTATGCGGTTCACAGTACCACTTTTGAATTTACTGTTGATGATGGGGCTCGGTGTCTTTGGCTTTATTTTACGCAAAATGAATTTCCCACTTTCACCGCTGATTTTGGGTTTTGTACTCGGTGAGATGTTAGAACAAAACTTACGCCGTTCGTTATCCATCAGTAATGGTAATTTCGATATTCTTTGGAGCAGCACTATTTCACAAAGTTTATTGATACTGGCGGTACTGGTATTAATTCTGCCGCCTATTGTGAAACGTATTCGCAAATATAAACAATCCGCTGCCTCATCGTAATTAAGTGTTCATACATCTCTGTAAAACTTTGCCCAGTATGATTTAGGGGCATTTTTTTATTTAAATTTCACATCAATTATTTGATTTCGATAAGTAACTATAGAGTATTTCAGTTGAGCGTGTAATTTGGCTAGCGCTATTTATTAACTGGTTTTGATAGAAAAAATCAGGGGGTAATGAGGTATCTATATTAACAGTATATGCGTGTTTTTTAGCAAGCAGAGGATGTGATTTACTGAAATTTTTCACCTTATAAATCAGATTGCTAAATTTCTTACCAATCTGCTTTATTAACCCTTTCGATAAAATATTTAGGTCATTCTTCCATATATTCATCTTGTCATGCTCATTATATACCCCTAACATTCTATTACTAAATGATAAAAATAATCAAATTTGTCATCTATTTGAAATAGTTATATTGTTTTTAAAAATTCAGTTTTTACATCCCTATGTCTTTCAAAATAATTAGGATTTGACTCATACGCTTTTTTTAGTTTACCCAACAATTTTAATTTTATATTTTTATCATCAATTGTTATATTGATTTAAAACACTACCATCTCTATCATAATTGTCATCACCAAATTAAAGATGCTAAATTTATTTCGCTTAAACCACCGTTAGGAACATCTAATTTAATTCTTGTATTATTTAATTTCGCCCCTGTAAAGTCATAATTAACATCTAATTTAATGGGCAGATTTATCTCTACATCATTCAGCGTTGCATTAGAAAAATCAGCTCTAACGAGTGCTTTATTTCCATCATATTTTATTATCGCGCCCGATAATCTTGAATTAGAGAAATTAATATTAACACTTGTCGCAATGAAATTGTTTCGATCTACCCCATTAAAAACAATAGAATCTATATCATCCTTTCCTAGCTGACAACCTGACGAATCATAATGCAATGCACGGCTATCAAAAAAATGATGAGACTTAAGTTCCACTGAACTAGCAATGCCATTTTTATTTAACTTAGATTTCACGAATTCTTGACTAAGCAAGTCATCTAATATATTTATTTTCTTGTCTATCTTTTCTTTATCTTTTGCTTTAATATTCCAGCCACATTTATTATAAACATTTTTTACCTTTGAAATGGCTGTTTTTAATAAAAGTTTTTTAATCCCATTACTATTATTTTTCTCATACTCTTTACTCATCTTCGTCGAGCTATTGCTTAGCATTAAGAAAAAACATTTGATATTCATATTAACATTCCTCTATTCAATTTATTTTATAAATTGGATAGAGTATCTCATGTTAATCACTTCTATAATTTAATAAAGTGATACTCCCGTAATAATCTATTTATTATAAAAAAAACGAGAACCTAAGCTCTCGTTTTTTTTGAATTGTTTAGCTTAAAACAAATTATGCTTTGTATTTGCTCATCACTAATGTGGCATTAGTACCACCAAAACCGAAGCTGTTTGACATCACCGTATCCAACGCTTGCTCTGTTGGCTTGGTGACAATATTCAAGCCTTGGGCTTTATCATCTAAGTTCTCAACGTTGATGCTTGGTGCAATAAAGCCGTGTTCTAGCATTAATAAGCTATAAATAGCTTCATGGACACCCGCAGCCCCTAATGAGTGACCGCTCATCGCTTTCGTGGCAGAAATTGCTGGGGAGTTACTACCAAACACTTCTTGGATAGCTTCCAATTCTTTGGTGTCACCTACTGGTGTTGAAGTACCGTGTGTATTGATATAATCAATTTTATCAACACCTTGCATTGCCATTTGCATACAACGCACTGCACCTTCACCTGATGGAGCAACCATATCAGCACCGTCAGAAGTCGCTCCATAACCGACAATTTCAGCGTAAATATGGGCACCACGCGCTAAAGCGTGTTCCAACTCTTCAACCACCACAATACCGCCACCGCCAGCAATAACAAAGCCATCACGGTCTTTATCGTAAGTTCTTGATGCTTTATCAGGAGTTTCATTGTACTTAGTCGATAACGCCCCCATTGCATCAAACTCACAGGTCATTTCCCAACTCAGTTCTTCACCGCCACCAGCAAAAACCACATCTTGTTTGCCTAATTGGATCAATTCAACCGCATGACCAATACAGTGCGCAGATGTTGAACAGGCAGAACTGATGGAATAGTTTACCCCTTTGATTTTAAACGGTGTTGCTAAACACGCCGAAATACCCGATGCCATAGCACGAGTGACCATGTAAGGCCCCACGCCACGTAAACCTTTCGCACGCATACCATCAGAGCCTGCGACCTGGTTACGTGGAGAACCACCACCAGAACCTACAACAATACCGGTGCGTAAATTTGAAACTTGTTCTTCTGCTAAACCTGAATCCGCAATCGCTTGTTCCATCGACAAATAAGCATAAGCGGAGCAATCACTCATAAAACGGAAAATTTTACGGTCGATTAGGTCTTTTGGGTCTAAATTTTTAACATTACCCCAGACATGGCTACGTAGCCCTGCCTCTTTGAATTCTTCTGAGAAAGTGATCCCGGAACGACCTTCCTTCAGAGAAGCCAGTACTTCTTCCTGGTTATTACCAAGGCTGGAAACAATACCTAGACCAGTGATGACTGCACGCTTCATTCGTTACCTCATGTCTATAATTATATGATTACGGGATTACAGGTGTCACTTTAGCTTACACTTGTACGCTGAACAAGTCCGATCAGGGTAAATATTTGTATTTTTTTCGTTGTGACAACAATAACGCTTTTTTATGACAGTAGCCTTACACTCTCATCAACGGTAAAATTTAGTGAGTATTTGACAATAATAGGCTTATCGTGAAAAAGAATGCTGTAGAAACCGCACACCTGAGCTGGAACGCTGAAGGCACTCCGATATCTGAACAATTTGCAGATATCTATTTTTCTAACCAAAATGGCTTAGCAGAAGCCCGCCATGTGTTTTTGCAAGGAAATCATTTTCCTGAGCGTTTCGCAATACATCCCGCTGAAACCTGTGTTGTTGCTGAAACTGGCTTTGGTACTGGTTTGAATTTCTTAGCATTATGGCAATCTTTTAAACAGTTTAAAGCCCAAACGCCAAATGCAAAATTACAACAACTGCATTTTATTAGTTTTGAAAAATACCCCTTAACAAAAACAGATTTAGCTGCCGCTCACCGCTGCTGGCCAGAACTGAATGAACTATCCCATGCCCTTTGTGAACAGTGGCCTGAAGCCTTACCCGGTAACCATCGGATTATTTTAGAAAATGGCAGTGTGGTATTAGATTTATGGTTTGGTGATGTTAATGAACAAATTTCATTACTGAAAAGCAATCTAAACAATAAGATAGACGCTTGGTTTTTAGATGGCTTCGCTCCCGCCAAAAACCCTCAAATGTGGAGCGAACACCTGTTCACTGCCATGGCAAAATTAGCTCGCCTTAATGGCACCTTTGCGACCTTTACCGTCGCGGGTTTTGTGAAACGTGGCTTACAGCAAGCCGGCTTTACCGTTAAAAAGGTGAAAGGTTTTGGCAACAAGCGAGAAATGTTAACTGGCGTACTTGCCGAAAAAGAAATTGATAACCCAACCCCTTGGTTTACTCGAAAAAAAGCGGATAACCCAACTGATATCGCAATTATTGGTGGTGGGTTAGCCAGCTTAACCGCCGCGTACTCATTACTGGCTCGCGGAGCTAAAATCACCTTATATTGCAAAGATGCACAAGTGGCTCAAAATGCATCAGGAAACCGCCAAGGGGCAATTTACCCGTTGTTAACTGGCGCAAATGACCCACTCGAACGTTTATTTGTTAGCGCTTTTCCCTTTGCCTCGCGCTTTTATCACCAATTAGCCAAACACAGTTTCGTGTTTGAAGGGCAATGGTGTGGTGTTAGCCAATTGGCTTATAACGATAAAATTGCACGTAAAATTGCAGGAATGCTAGAAACCAACTGGCCAGAAACCTTTGCCGTAGGTAAAACCCGCCAACAATTAAGTGATATTTGTGGCGTTGATGTCAATCATGATGGTATTCACTACGCCAGTGGAGGCTGGCTATGCCCCGCCCAGCTTTGTGACAGCCTACAACAATATTTACAACTGCGTGGTGTGACATTTTGTTTTGAGCATGATGTTGTTGAATTGAAGCAAACAGAACAAGATTGGCAATTATTCATTGAAAACTGCACAACACAAACAGCTAACACGTGTTCACTCAACGGTGATTATTGCCAATGGGCACCAACTTCGCCAATTTACACAAACCGTCAATTTACCCATTTCACCCGTTCGTGGGCAAGTCAGTCATATTCCCAACCAACCCGACGCTACAACAACTGAAAAATGTGCTTGTGCTTTGAAGGTTATTTAACCCCAGCCGATGCCTCCGGAGAACAACATTGTTTAGGTGCGAGCTATCAACGGGAACATCTTGACCTCGATTACAGTGAAGAAGAACAGCAAAGTAACCGACAAAAATTGATTGATAACTTACCGGATGTGAGCTGGCCTAATAAGATTGATATTTCACAAAAACATTCGCGCCAAGGAATCCGTTGTGTTATTCGCGACCACTTTCCATTATTAGGTAATGTCCCTGATTTTGAGCAACATATGGCGCTCTACTCAGATTTACCGACAAAAATAGCGAAAGGGGCAACCGATCGCCCAAGCCCCCTATCCATCCAAATTTATTTATTTTTGGTGCCTTAGGGTCAAGAGGCTTATCAACCTGCTCCTCTTTGCGCAGAATTACTTGCCGCGCAAATTTTTGGTCAGCCGTTACCTCTTGATGATGAAACCCTTGCAGAACTCAACCCTAACCGGTTTTGGGTAAGAAAATTATTATTAGGCCGGCCAGTCAAGTTGCCCTATTGATATTTACCCCAATGAGATAACCATTGCGCAGCGGTCTGTAGCAGTAAACCCTGCATCAACTTCTGACTGTAAAATGTCCTTTAGCTCAGTGGTTAACTCATGGTTTTCAATTACTTGGAAGCCTAAGCGTTGGTAGTACGGCGCATTCCAAGGAACGTCACGAAAACGTCGTCAGTGTCACGGTTGAGATGCCTAGCTCCTTTGCGGCATGCATAACCTGTTGAATCAACTGCTTACCAATGCTCTTTCCCTGCCAACTTTGGCAAACAGATAATTCACAAATATGTAAGCTATGGTGAAAGTTTCTCTGCATTAATAAATGCCACGGGTTCATCGTTATCATTAACAGCAACCCATTCAAAGTGGTGATGGGATAAAATCTAAATGATCACGTTCCGTTTGCCCATCTCCCTCGGCAACCCAACGATATTTTTCATGAGAAAGAAATGTTTGCCCTGCCGAAGCTTCTACCGCAGGAAAGAAATTTGGCATCTTTCGCTATGGCTAAACGAATAACATACATATTATTTATTCTGCAAATTAGGTTATAAAAAAATAGTATAAAAAAAGCGGGTCACCCCGCTTAAATTGACAAAATAACCTGATTAAATCGCGTTATTAAGCAGATTTTTCCACATATCCAGCACCAATACTTGGTCTGGCGGTGTCAGCTCACCCGCTTTAATGGCATTTTGAATACTGATTTCAACACGTTGATATAACGCTTCAGAACTGGTTTCGTTTTCTTCTTCCAGCTCAGCCACAGCAAGGGTTAAGTGACCACGCAAATAACCACCAGCGAATAACTCATCATCGCTAGCGTGTTCAACCATATCATCAATTCTTGTTAGTATGCGTGTTTCTAAATCCGCAAGCATGCTTAATCCTTACTGTAATTTGTGTTCATTAGGCAAAAATATCTTCCGGGTAAGGAAAGTCTTCTGCACAAAGAGGTGGCGTATTGTAAAACGATTGTAACGCATTAATAAAGCATAATGGCCGCTCAGGGATACCATTTTGTAAATATAGCATCACTTGAGCATGAACTTTGCGCATAAAGGCGATACGGTCCGGCTCAAAGTCCCCGTCTAAATTGTCACAACTGACATTAAAGGGAATACCAACAGCAACACAAAATAGCCAATCTAGTGCTTGGGGTTTAATTTCCACCACTTCAAATTCACACTGTGTTTTTTCATCTCGCCCATCTGGGCAATACCAATAGCCATAATCGACCTGTTGACGCCTTGCTTCCCCCGCAATACACCAGTGTGAAATTTCATGCAAACCACTGGTAAAAAAAACCATGGGCAAAAACAATGCGATGATAAGGAATGACCTCATCTGCCGGTAAATAAATGGGTTCATCATCCCCTTTTACCAGTTTGGTGTTATAAGTCTCACCAAAGCATCCATCAAAGATATTAATTAGATCCTGATAATTATGTGTACTCATGAATAATTTAAATCATCTTAAAATAATGAGAGGAACCAAGCTTTAATTACATCACCATGGCTGTCATGGAGTAATTTAATACTCATGAGTAATGAAATCACCACGATCATCGGCCTGATCAGTTTTTGTCCTTTGGTTAACACTAGGCGTGCACCTAAACGCGCGCCAACCATTTGGCCTATTAGCATAACAAAGCCTAATACCCAAAGAACATGACCCCCGATAATAAAGAATACTAAAGAGCCAAAATTAGAAGCAAAGTTCAATAATTTCGCGTGAGCGGTTGCTTTGGCAAGATTATAACCGAGCAACAAAACATAACCTAATGCCAAAAATGAGCCTGTGCCCGGCCCAAATGCGCCATCATAAAAGCCGAGCGACATCCCAATTGCCACCCCGAAAAAAGGCATACTAATGCGTTGTTGTCGGTCTTGTACACCAATTGATGGTGTTAATAAAAAGTATAAACCGACACAAATCACTAAAATGGGCAATAACTGTTTTAAGAACGCAGTATCAATCATTTGAATAACAATCGCACCAATCATGGCGCCAATCATTGTCATAATGAATGGGAAACGTTGTTCTCGTAAATCGATGGCTTTACGCCTAACAAAATAAAGCGTCGAAGAAAATGAACCACCAACCGCCTGCAGTTTATTCGTCGCTAAGGCTTCAACCGGTGTTATCCCGACGGATAACAAAGCAGGTATGGTTAACAGCCCTCCACCACCAGCGATGGAATCAATAAAACCCGCAAACAGCGCGACAAAGAAGAGTAAAGCGTAAACTTCAGGTGCAACGGCGGTTAGCCAATCCATTTTGTTATCCAAAGAGAAGAGACATCATGATGTTGATGTGAATTTATGACTCATCAAAATGGGTCATATCACAACCTAGATGAAATATTTTAGGAGGTTTCATCTAAACCTTCATCATTAACAAAGCGACCGAATTGGCCGCTTGGTTGTTATTACAAAAAAGACGATAAAACGGTCACTCAAATGGCTGCATTGCCGGTGTTACATCCGCACACTGGCCACGATGACGCAAATAGTGGTCCATCAAAACAATCGCCATCATTGCTTCAGCAATCGGCACGGCACGAATACCCACACAAGGGTCATGACGCCCTTTGGTAATCATTTCCACTTCTTCGCCATCGCGGTTTAATGTTTTACCTGAAACGGTAATACTGGATGTCGGTTTTAATGCAATGTGCGCAATAATCGGCTGGCTACTACTGATACCGCCTAAAATACCGCCTGCATGGTTTGATGTGAAACCATTTCGGGTAATTTCATCACGGTTTTCACTGCCTTTCAGGGCAATAACCCCAAAACCATCACCAATTTCCACCCCTTTCACTGCATTAATACTCATTAACGCATGAGCGAGGTCCGCATCTAAACGGTCAAATACAGGTTCTCCTAAACCAGCGGGAACATGCTCTGCGACGACAGTAATTTTAGCGCCAATCGAATCACCCTCTTTCTTTAACCCACGCAATAATTCGTCAAGTGCGTCTAATTTGTTCGGATCTGGGCAAAAAAATGGGTTTTCTTCGACAATAGACCAGTCTTTAATTTCGCAAGCAACCGAGCCCATTTGTGTCAAGCAACCGTGAATTTGTACACCCAGTTTTTCTTGTAAATACTTTTTGGCAATCGCCCCTGCTGCAACACGCATCGCTGTTTCACGTGCAGACGAGCGGCCACCACCGCGGTAATCACGTTGGCCGTATTTTTGTTCGTAAGTGTAATCCGCATGGCCCGGTCTAAACACATCTTTGATTGCGCCATAATCTTGCGAACGTTGGTCGGTATTTTCAATCAATAAACCGATACTGGTTCCAGTTGTCACACCATTAAATACACCTGATAAAATTTTGACTTGGTCAGGCTCACGGCGTGCCGTTGTATAACGGGATGTCCCCGGACGACGACGGTCTAAATCTTTTTGTAAATCTGCTTCAGTCAGCTCTAACCCTGGGGGAACCCCATCGACGATGCAACCTAATGCAACCCCGTGTGACTCACCAAATGTGGTTACACGAAACAGTTGCCCAATTGAATTTCCTGCCATCGGAGTTTCCTATTCTAAGCCGTTCTTGTTTTACCAAGAATTGGGTTGTAAATTATTATATCGTTGTGCCGTTATTATTGATTACATGATCTTAGAACATCACGCAACTACTGATTAATCGATATAAAGCTCAAAATGCGCATGGTGTTCAACTAACTGTTCACGCGTTAACATAAATACGCCATCGCCACCGTACTCGAAATCCAGCCAAATAAATGGAATTTCAGGGTATTGTTCAATCAGATGAACCATGCTGTTACCGACTTCGCACACTAAAACCCCTTCTTCCGTCAGAAAACGTGGGGCATTCGCTAAGATACGGCGAACCAGTTTCAAGCCATCACTCCCTGCCGCCAGTGCCAGCTCAGGTTCAACACGGAATTCTTCCGGTAAATCGCCCCATATCTTCAGCGTCAACATACGGCGGGTTCGTGACTATCAAATCATATTTAACCTCTGGCATGTCACGGAATAAGTCAGAGCGGATAGGTATCACACGGTGATCTAAACCATGGTTGGCGATATTTTGTTCAGCAACCGCCAGCACATCACTCGAAATATCAACGGCATCAACTTCCGCTTCAGGGAATTCATACGCGCAAGCAATGGCAATGCAACCACTTCCGGTACATAAATCAAGAATAGTTTGTGGTTCGTCAGCAACCAACCCGACAAAGTGATTGTTGATTAATTCACCAATGGGTGAGCGGGGGATGAGTACACGCTCATCAACATAAAATTCATGCCCACAGAACCATGAACGGTTCGTCAAATAGGCAACCGGTATACGGTCATTAATACGACGTAAAACACGTTCAATAATGCGATGGCGTTCCGTTGGCGTTAAACGAGATGTGAGAAGTTCATCTGGCAGATCTAACGGTAAATAAAGCGTTGGCAACACTAATTGTAGCGCTTCATCCCATGGGTTATCAGTACCGTGGCCATAAAACACATTGGCTGCATTAAAGCGGCTCATCGTCCAGCGTAAAATATCTTGAATGGTATGAAGTTCTGCAACGGCTTCATCAACGAAAATCTTTTCCAAGAAGGGGTTCTCCAGCCTGTTTTTTGAAAGGGAATATGTGAATAGCTAAAGTTTGCCACGAAGTGAAAGACAAATCAGCAGATTAATGCAATAAAATAATCAACAAAGCTATCAAACCCCGACGTTGACGACCTCGTTAATGCAAAAATGCCCTTTATGTCGCTAAAGGGCATGAATGAAAAAACCAAAACAATCAGAGAAAAATAAAGAGATTAACTTTCACTCTGGACTAACGACTCGGCTTCTTTTGCTGGTTTTTTAACCCATAACGCATAGGCGATAGTTAAGAGTAGCAACCAAGCAATTCCAACGAACAAGGCAATTCGCGTACTTTCAAAATAGCCGAGCACACCAAAGATAAACACCATGAATACAATTGCTAAAATAGGGGCAACCGGCCACATTGGCACAGGGAATTTCAACTGGCTGATTTCCTCTGGCGACATTTTTTTACGCATCGCAAATTGTGACAGTAAAATCATCAACCATACCCAAATCGTCGCGAACGTCGCAATGGATGCAATCACCATAAACACATCGTCAGGAATGACATAATTCAATACCACGCCGATTAACAATACAGCGACCATCACCAGTACCGTCATCCAAGGCACACCATTTTTGGTGAGTTTGGTAAAGGCTTTTGGTGCTTGGCCTTCATGGGCCATACCGTACATCATGCGGCCTGCACCAAAGATATCACTGTTGATCGCCGAAATGGCGGCGGTGATCACCACGATATTTAAGATATTCGCCGCGGATTGAATACCAAGACTGTCAAAAATTTGAACGAACGGGCTACCTTGTTGGCCAATTTGGTTCCATGGATAAATACACATTAAGACAAATAATGTCAGAACATAGAACAGTAGGATACGAATAGGGACGGCATTGATGGCTCTAGGAATGGTCACTTCAGGGTTTTTTCGCTTCACTGGCCGTGATGCCAATCACCTCAATCCCACCAAAGGCAAACATCACCACCGCAAAGGAGGCAATCACCCCACCAATACCATTTGGCATAAACCCATCATGAATAAATAAGTTAGAGACTCCAACCGCATGGTCAGCCGCTTGGCCAAAACCAAACATCATAATGGCGGCACCACCGACAATCATAGCGATGATCGCGATAACTTTGATGATTGAAAGCCAAAATTCCATTTCACCGAAGGTTTTCACATGGCACAAATTAATCGCGCCAATAAAGAAAATAATACTTAATACCCAAATCCATTGTGCCACTTCGGGGAACCATAACTTCATATAAACACCAAATGCCGTCACGTCCGCTAAGCAAACTATCAGCATTTCAAATACATAAGTCCAACCCGCGAAAAAAACCCGCTCGAGCCCCTAAATAATGGCTCGCATATTGCGAAAACGACCCGGCGAGAGGACGATGTACGGCCATTTCCCCCAGCGCTCTCATCACCATAAATACTGCCGCGCCACCGATGATATAAGCCAGTAACACCGCCGGCCCCGCCGTTTCTATTGCTTTGGCTGAACCATAAAATAAACCTGTACCAATCGCAGAACCTAAAGCCATAAATCGAATGTGACGCGCGGAAAGCCCTCGCGCAAGTTGTGATGTGCTTTGCATGATTTATCCTTCGTATTATTTTATTGTCGTGCAGATAAATACTTCAGGTGACCGATACATTGCCGGTCACCTTTTATTTGCTTGATAATTTACTGAGAAAAAACAACTCCTGTCGTGAATAGCCCAGACAATTTGTATTGGTCGATTAAATGGATTGCCGCTTCGATATCAGGAGCAAAATAACGGTCTTTGTCATAATAAGCGACGTGGTCACGTAGTGTTTTGCGTGCTTTTTCCAACGTTTCGCTGGTTTTTAAGCCTTCACGGAAATCCATTCCCTGACAAGCAGAAAGCCATTCAATGGCTAAAATACCCGTGACATTTTTCGCCATTTCCCATAAACGGCGACCTGCGGCTGGCGCCATCGATACGTGGTCTTCTTGGTTAGCAGAAGTTGGCAAGCTATCCACACTGGATGGATGCGCTAATGCTTTGTTTTCACTAGCTAATGCCGCGGCTGTCACTTGTGCAATCATAAAGCCTGAATTAACACCGCCATTATTCACTAAGAACGGGGGCAACTGTGACATATGGGTATCCATCAATAACGCGATACGGCGTTCTGACAGTGCGCCGATTTCGGCTAACGCTAACGCGATATTATCTGCGGCCATTGCCACGGGCTCTGCATGGAAGTTCCCCCCCGAAATAATATCGCCATTATCCGTAAATACTAGCGGGTTATCTGACACGGCATTTGATTCAATTAAGATCACTTCTGCGGCTTGGCGAATTTGCGTTAAACAAGCGCCCATCACTTGGGGTTGGCAGCGTAGAGAATACGGGTCTTGCACTTTTACACAGTTTTCATGGGATTTCGCCAGTTCACTTGTAGGAGATAAAATATCACGGAACATTGCCGCCACATCAATTTGCCCTTTTTGACCACGAACTTCTTGAACTCGTGCATCAAACGGTTTGCGCGACCCCAGCGTGGCTTCCACACTTAATGCCCCACAAACAATGCCCGATAACAGTAGTTTTTCTGCCTCAAATAACCCTTTCAATGCAAAAGCGGTTGATGTCTGGGTACCATTAAGTAAGGCTAAACCTTCTTTCGCTTCTAATTTCAGCGGTGTTAACCCTGCCTTTTCTAACGCTTTTTTCGCTGATATCCATTTTCCTTCAAAACGGGCTTTACCCTCGCCTAATAAAATTAAGCTCATGTGTGCCAATGGCGCCAAGTCCCCCGAAGCACCTACCGAGCCTTTCGCAGGAATAAATGGATAAACTTGCGCATTCACCAAAGCAATTAATGCATTAATCACTTCAAGGCGAATACCGGAAAAACCACGTGCTAGGCTATTGATTTTTAGCACCATAATTAAACGCACTAAATCGTCATCGAGCGGCTCGCCCACACCGGCAGCATGGCTCATCACAATAGAACGCTGTAACGATTGTAAATCTTTAGTGGCAATTCTTGTATTGGCCAACAAACCAAAACCAGTATTAATACCGTAAGCGGTTCTATCTTCTGCAATAATTTTATTTACCGTCGCAACGCTTTTTTCAATCGCCGCGTGCGCTTTTTTATCTAACGAAATAGTGACTGATTGTTGGAAAACAACGCGTAACTCTTCGAGTGTCATTTTTCCTGGGTGAATAGTTAACTTAGTCATCAATGGCACTCCTTAACGTGTTTTAATCATCGGTAAATTCAGGTTTTTTTCTTGAGCGCAAGCAATCGCGATGTCATACCCGGCATCCGCATGGCGCATCACCCCAGTTGCGGGGTCATTGTGCAACACGCGAGCAATACGCTCTGCCGCTTCATCCGTGCCATCACACACAATTACCACCCCTGAATGTTGAGAGAAGCCCATTCCGACGCCTCCACCATGGTGTAAAGAAACCCATGTCGCACCACTGGCAGTATTTAACAAAGCATTCAGTAATGGCCAGTCTGAAACGGCATCAGAACCATCTTTCATGGATTCCGTTTCACGATTTGGACTGGCGACAGAACCTGAATCTAAATGGTCACGGCCAATCACAATCGGTGCAGAAACTTCACCACGCCTGACCATTTCATTGAACGCTAACCCTAACTTAGCGCGATCCCCAAGCCCTACCCAGCAAATACGCGCGGGTAAGCCTTGAAAACTAATGCGTTCACGTGCCATATCCAACCAACGATGTAGATGTTTGTCATCTGGCAGCAGTTCTTTTACTTTTGCATCTGTTTTATAGATATCTTCTGGGTCGCCTGATAATGCCACCCAACGGAATGGACCAATACCGCGACAAAATAACGGACGGATATAGGCAGGAACAAAACCAGGGAAGTCAAATGCATCTTCAACCCCTGTCTCCAATGCCATTTGGCGGATATTATTGCCATAATCAAACGTAGGAATGCCTTGTTTTTTGAACGCCAACATGGCTTTAACATGTTCTGCCATAGATTTTTTTGCCGCTAGCGCAGTCCCTTGTGGGTCTTGAACACTACGTTCACGGTATGTTTCCCAGCTCATGCCGATTGGCAGATAGCCATTCAATGGGTCATGGGCGCTAGTTTGGTCAGTAACCATGTCAGGCTTGATACCCCGTTTCACTAATTCAGGGAGAACTTCGGCGGCATTAGCACACAACGCAATAGAAATGGCTTTTCCTTCCGACGTGTATTTTTTGATACGTGCTAATGCGTCATCAAGATCAGTCGCTTGCTCATCCACATAGTGGGTTCTTAAGCGAAAATCAATGCGGCTTTGTTGGCACTCAATATTCAAAGAGCAAGCACCCGCTAACGTGGCGGCAAGTGGTTGAGCCCCGCCCATTCCGCCAAGCCCCGCCGTCAGCACCCATCGTCCCGTTAAATCGCCATTAAAGTGCTGACGAGCGGCTTCAACAAAGGTTTCATACGTTCCTTGGACAATGCCTTGGCTACCGATATATATCCAACTTCCCGCCGTCATTTGCCCATACATAGCTAAACCTTTCGCATCCAATTCATTGAAATGCTCCCAGTTGGCCCAATGAGGGACTAAATTTGAATTGGCAATTAAAACGCGAGGCGCATTTTCATGGGTTTTGAACACACCAACCGGTTTACCCGACTGCACTAATAGCGTTTCATCGTTTTCCAGTTGTTTTAAAGATTCAACAATTTGGTCATAACATTGCCAATTGCGTGCCGCTCGGCCAATACCGCCATAGACCACTAATTCATGAGGGTTTTCTGCAACATCTGGGTCAAGGTTATTCATTAACATACGCAATGGTGCTTCGGTTAACCAACTTTTGGCACTCAAAGTATTACCCCGCGGCGCCCTAATTTCGATATTTCTATATTTATTATTAAGTGCTGTCACTTGTATACCCTCTTTTATCTGTCCACTAGATACCTTTATCTGGTTTATATAGATATAGTTGTATATACATGTACGATCAATTAATCTTTTAACATAAACATTAAAAAATTATGATATAAATTTAATTTTGATTAGATAAAACAGATGGATAAGTAAAAGTCTCGTGAATTTGACTTGATTTTTTTATTCTAAATCTGTCTGTGAGATCACATTTGATTCACAATAAATTTACACAAAATGAATCATGGAAGGTGAAAATTGGTGTGATAAGCGGAAATATTTTTGTATAAATCCGCCCATATTATTTATCGCATTATGAAGAAAAACTGCCCTTTAACTTATAGCGATGACCAGGGAATAATAATTTTGTACTTGTCACCGTAAAAGACTGCGACCACGTGCGCCGAGTAATGAGTAAGCAAGATGCACCCGTGTTAATTTGCAGTAACCTCGCAGAACGTTCATCTGCTTCGACGGCTTCAACAATGTGTTCCCCTTGTGTTAACGGCGCGACTTGGGATAAATAATCATGAGGGGTTATCGACAAAAAGTTTTGCTGTAGGTAGTCCGGCGCTGCCAGTGCATTCACATACCTATCCTCAATTTGGACGGGGACATCATTTTCTAAATGGACAATAATAGAGTGAAAAACGGGGGTATCTGGCCGAATATTTAGCTCATTAGCCAGAGCCGGTGACGCCAACATCTCTTCAAGCTTAATTATTTTACAACTGTATTTATTATTTCTCGCCAGTATTTCAGACTCAATACTGTGAATTTCAAACAGGGCCGACTGCCCTTTAGGCTCTGCGACAAACGTTCCCACCCCTTGCAAACGCACCAATAACCCTTCTGCAGTTAATTCACGCAGCGCACGGTTTGCCGTCATTCGGCTACATTGAAATTGCGAAACCAACTCAGCCTCAGAAGGAATGCGGTCATTGGCCTGCCATTGTGCCGTGTGTATTTTTTCAACTATCGATTGTTTTACTTGTAAATATAATGGGATGGGAGTCCCTTGCTTATCCTTTTTATCGGCTGTCACAGTCATTTCCAATTTAATGATTAAAATCTTAAGTGTTAATACGCTAATTAATGAATAGCATACAACACGACCTTAGTGCTATCGGACATTTTATATCCTGACAGTCGCGAATAAAAACATCATGCTTAATTACGGCTTCTTAAGTTAATTAAACGATGCAATTTTAATAAATACAAACAAAAAAATAGGGTTATTTTTACCAAACAGCGGCGTTCAATAGCTAATCGCATTATTTTTATCACCGCTTTTCATATTATTAATTACGGTGCGTAATTTCACCCTCATGAACTCGGATAAACAATGGGTTACTCCCTTGCTCATATATCATTTCTACGGGTTCTTGTGCATTCCACACAACAAAATCAGCGGTAAAGCCCGCCCTTAATTGTCCATGGCTGTCTTCACGCCCTAGAGCTTTCGCGGCATGGCGTGTCACACCCGCCCAAATTTCTTCCGGTGTCAGCCTAAATAATACGGCGGCCATATTCATAATCATACGTAATGACGCAAATGGGCTTGTTCCCGGATTAAAATCCGTTGAGATAGCCATAGGAATTTGATGCTCTCGCAGCAAGTCAATTGGCGGTAGCTTAGTTTCCCGCAAAAAATAAAAAGCACCGGGTAGTAATACCGCCACAGTTCCGCTCTGTTTTAGCGCCTTAATACCCACTAAATCTAAATATTCAATGTGGTCAACAGATAAACCTTTGTAACGAGCGACTAGCTCACTCCCCCCTAGATTTGATAATTGCTCTACATGGCCTTTGACCGGTATTCCTAATTTTTGCGCCGCAGAGAATAGTTTTTCACTCTGCTCAAGAGAGAAGCCAACACTTTCACAAAAAACATCTACCGCGTCAAAAAGGCCTTTTCCCCATAATTCAGGCATAATTTTTTGACAAATTAAGTCAATATATTCATCAGGTTTATCTTTATATTCGACGGGTACGGTATGTGCTGAAAGCAATGTTGAGCTCACTGAAATCGGGTATTGCGCAGATAACCGCTTCGCCACTTGTAATTGTTTTTCTTCATTTTCATAATCAAGGCCATAGCCTGATTTCATTTCAATGGTCGTCACGCCTTCTCGAATCAGAGCTTCAAGCCTTGGCTTAGTTCGTTCAAACAACTCATCCTCACTCATCTTCCTTGTTTCACGCACCGTAGAATTAATACCACCGCCCTGAGCACTGATTGTTTCATAAGAAACGCCATTCATACGTTGCTCCCATTCTGATGCTCGGTCACCACCAAAAACTAAATGGGTATGGCAATCAATTAAGCCTGGAGTCATTAATCGACCTTCAACATCAATCACTTGGTTGCTGTCTAGTTCAACTTCTGCGGTGGGAACAATCGCGACTATTTTATTATTGCGCACAATGAGATCATGATTTTCGATAAGTCCATAAGGCACTGATAATTCTGTATTCATCGTGGCAATACGGCCATTACGCCATACGATGTCTTGAGGAAGTGTTTTGAATAGCATCGTTTTTCCTATCTTTGATTGAACTCGTTATTATTCATTTCATCAATAAAGGTATATATATGTATATACAATTAGACTAGCAATCCCCCTTTTGTCAATGCTTACTTGTTAAAAGGTTATAAATTTGTTACTTAGCACCAATAATCTGCAGTTATCACCATTTATGAAAATGGGTTACACTATCGACCAGAAAAATTATTCACAAAACTATTTCATTAAAAATTACGACATTAAAAACTATGAAAAATAAATTTGGGCTAGAGGATGAAGATATTCATCTTTTTAAAGAAGCCATTAGCGGAGCAAAGAAAATTCGTCAAGACCAAGTCTTGCATGCCCCTATTCGAGCCAAAGTCACGCAGCCATCGAATAAAAAAGTGTTGCAAGAACAAGTTGACGCTTCTTTCTATTTTTCCGATGAATTTCAGCCGCAACTGGAAAATGAAGGTCCAACTCGTTATTTACGCCCAGAAGCCAACCCTTATGAGCTAAAGAAATTACGCCGTGGTGACTATGTTCCTGAGTTATTTTTGGATTTGCATGGTTTAACGCAGTTGGAAGCAAAGCAGGAAATTGGCGCACTCATTGCAGCATGTAAACGTGAAAATGTGTATTGTGCCTGTGTCATGCATGGCCATGGAAAACATGTTTTGAAACAGCAAACACCATTATGGCTTGCCCAACACCCTGATATTATTGCATTTCACCAAGCCCCTAAAGAATGGGGTGGCAATGCAGCTTTATTGTTACTCATTGAAACCGTTGAGAGCGCTCGCCGTTAAGCGCTCACAGGGCCTTATTTTATTTAGCAAACAATAATTGTGATGGGCTCAACATCCACTCTAAATGACTTTTCTGATGAGCCACATCAATATCAACACATGCAACCGTTGATGTGGTAAACATCGGTGGCTCTTTGTATGGGCACAACTCTGAGACCAAATAACCCACCAATGGCAAATGTGATACAACCAAAATCGCACTTGCTTCCAACACAGCAAGGTCACGGATATGGTCCGCCACAAACGCTGCATTACCCCCTGGCGTTAATTGCTCGAGTACTTCTGCTTTTTCGGGTATTTCAAGGTGCTGGCTCACTACCTGACGAGTTTGCTCAGCTCTCAAATATGGGCTAACTAGCACAGTATCAATCTTAATACCTTGGTTTTGTAACCACTGCGCCATTAATACTGAATCATCTTTTCCCTTTTGGGTTAATGGACGAGCAGCATCACTCGCCGCCTGTATTGCTGCGTCACCGTGACGCATAATATAAACTTGCATAATCCACCATCTGTGTAGCCTCGCTGATTAAAGCGGCTATTCTTTTGTTAAGATAATTATTGTAAAAGTAACCATCAGTTGGGGTGAAAGTTGATTCTGCATGAAATGATCAATAAAGAAAATGACTTGAGCGGATTTTTGTTTATGTTTTATTGGCAGATGGCATGTTTCTACAGACTTCATATTTAATATCAATAAATTAATCTACATATAACCTTTTGATTTATTCCTCACCAATCAGCTTAACCCAAAAAGCCTGATAACCAAATATCGTTGGCATCAGGCTTTCATATCATAAGAAAAAATGTCACTGACTGACACTCTCTTTTTACCTTACAGTTAGGGACTTTACCTCACTAAACCCGCCCATCTTGTGTGTTAGTCGGATAAAAATTTTGGTTATTTTCCGCCATTTCACATAACAATTCGCACGGCTGGAATTTATCACCATACTGTTCCGCAAGGCTACGTAACGTCTCTACTGTTTTAGCAATTCCTAAGCTGTCCATATAGCGAAACGGACCGCCAAAAAATGGTGGAAAACCAATACCAAACACTGCACCAACATCACCATCACGTGCACTTTTAATGATATTTCCATCAAGACAGCGAGCCGCTTCATTAAGCATCATCATGACACAGCGCTGGGCGATATCCGCTTTCGTCAATTTATTGTTGGGAGTTATCCCTATCAGTGAATAAATTGTTTTATCAACTTGCCGTTTATTGGTTTTTTTCCAGAAAAGTAATTTATTGGAATGATGACCATACTCATAAAAACCTTTACCGTTTTTCTTACCTTTTCTGTCGTCTTTAACAACTTTATCCAGTGCATCTGGTGCTTTAAAACGCTCACCAAAACGTTCAACTAAAATCGGTAAGATTTTGGTTCCTACATCAATCCCAACCTCATCGAGCAGGTTAAAAGGCCCAACCGGGAAACCGAATTCCACTAATGCTTTGTCGATATGCTCTATTGATTCCCCTTCAACCAGGCATTGGGCAGCTTCACATAAAAACGGGGCTAGGATTCGATTGACATAGAAGCCTGCATCATCACCGACTACAATCGCTGTTTTACCTTGGCGTTTCGCTAAAGCGACAACAGTCGCAATCGTCGTTTCATCCGTCTGTTGATGAGGAATTACTTCCACCAATGGCATTTTATCGACTGGGCTGAAATAGTGTAAACCAATCACTTTTTCCGGATGAACGGCATTTTCTGCAATTTTATGAATGGGTAGCGATGACGTATTCGACGCAAAAATAGCTTGCTTCGTCGACATAGTTTCAACTTCAGCAACCATTTTTCGTTTTAACGCTAAATCTTCAAATACCGCTTCAATGACAATATCCGCATTTTCCAGCCCTTGGTAACTTAACGTCCCTGACACTTTCGCCATGATAGCAGCACGCTCCCGTGCTAATAACCGACGTTTGATAACTCGCTTTGTCAGTAGATCCCAACTATAGCGCAAGGCTTGGGCAACACCTTTTTCTGAAATATCTTTAATACGAACAGATAACTTACCTTGAAACGCGGTAACATACGCGATTCCACCACCCATTAACCCACCACCAAGCACACCAACTAGGCTAGTTTTCAATGGTTTTTCCTGTGCACCCGTTTCATTTTTCAAAGCTGTAACAGCAAAAAACAAATTCCGTAATGCTGCAGATTCTGGTGTCATGACCAGTTCACCAAAGGCTTTCGCCTCCTCTGCATACCCTGCTTGTAAGCCTTTATTCATTCCTGTTTTCACCACATGAATGATTTTTTCTGGCGCAGGGTAATGCCCTTTAGTTTTACTTAACACTTTTTGTTTAGCACTGTCGAAAACTCTATTTCGCAATAATTTGCTACTTAATAACCGCTGTTGCCAATGAATAGCAGGACGTTGGACACCACCTTTTTTAGCTAAATTAACGGCAACATCGAGTAAAATAGATTCAGGAACGACATCATCAACTAGCCCTAATTTAACGGCTTGTTTTGCCTTTAATTGGCGACCTGTCAGCATTAAGTCCAAAGCGTGTGGGACACCAATTAACCGAGGCAAACGCTGGGTTCCCCCCGACCCTGGTAACAACCCTAATTGCACCTCTGGCAAGCCTAATTTTGTTTTATCATCATTGGAACACACCCGTGCATGGCATGCTAAGGCCAGTTCTAACCCACCACCTAAACACGCGCCATGTATTGCAGCAATAATCGGCAAGGGATAATTATCGATTTTATCAAATAAGACATGACCTGCTTTCGACAATTCACTGGCTTGGGATTTATTTTCACAGCCGGCAATCATGCTGATATCTGCACCGGCAATAAAGTTGTCTTTCTTGCCAGAAGTAATAACTAACCCTTTTAAGCCTGAAGTAGACTGCGCTTGTTGTAAAACGCCAAGGAATTGCTCTGCAAATTCGGCTTTTAATGTATTCACCTTTTCATTAGGAACATCAATAAAGATCACCCCAACATTTCCATCATGAATTTCCAATTTAAAAGCGGGTTGCGCTTTATCTATTACAACTTCAGGAGCAGAATTTTGTTTCATTATTCCACCTCTAAGATCATCGCTGCGCCTAAACCACCAGCAGCACAAGCTGTTGTTAAACCAAAACCACCACCACGTCGACGCAGTTCATTCAAGGTTTGTGTCACCATTCGCGCCCCAGTTGCTGCAAATGGGTGCCCATAAGCAATAGAGCCCCCTAAGACATTAAATTTATCCATGTCGACTTCACCAATTGCTTTATCCATTGCCAACTTTTCTTGCGCAAACTTACGGCTACTAAACATTTGTAAATTCGCCAGTGTTTGTGCAGCAAACGCTTCATGCATATCTATAAGTGATAAGTCTTGCAGCGATAACCCGGCGCGTTTTAATGCCAAAGGCGTTGCGTATGAAGGGCCTAATAACATATCATCCCACACATCAATGGCAGAGAAAGCATAGCTACGAATATAGCCCAATGGTGTATAACCTAGTGATTTAGCACGTGATTCTGTCATCATAAGTACCGCAGCAGCGCCATCTGTTAAAGGCGTACTATTTGCCGCCGTCACACTACCGTGTTTACGGTCAAATGCAGGTTTTAACTTCGCATAAGAAGCGAGTACTGAATTCGCACGCACATTATTGTCTTGGGAAAATGCTTGCTTAAAGGGAGGCATGTACGCAGTCATGACTTCGTCATCTAACACTCCATTTTCCCATGCTTTCGCTGCTAATAAGTGCGAGCGATGGGCAAGCTCATCTTGCTGAACCCGGCTGATATGATAGCTTTTAGCCATTTGCTCAGCAGTGTCTCCCATACGCAACCCTGTAGAATATTCAGCAACACCCGGTGCTACAGGCAATAAATCTTTTATACGTAATTTTGTTAACAACGATAATTTTTGCCCAACGGATTTGGCTTTACTTAACGCTAATAATGTTGCTGCTAATTTTTTTGAAACACCGATAGGAAGGACAGAAGAGGAATCCGCGCCCCCTGCAACCCCAATTGAAATATCCCCCACCATCATGCTTTGAGCAACATTAACAATGGCTTGAAAACTGGTTGCACACGCACGTGATACACTGTAGGCATCTGTCGCCACACTCATTCCAGTACCAAGAACAATTTCCCTTGCGATATTGGGCGCCTCAGGCATTTGCACTACTTGGCCAAAAACAAGTTGCTCTATTAGATTTTTATCTAAATCACTGCGAGCTAATAATTCCGCAACCACCGCTTTACCTAAATCAACCGCGGCAATCCCATCATAGGCAGTTGATTGCTTTGCAAAGGGCAAACGGAGGCCACTAACAATGGCAATTCTTTCAGTCGTTTTATTTATATTTTTACCATGGTGGGGATGTTGATTCATGGCCGCTCCTGCTAATAAAAGCAAAATGAAAATTAGAGTTAATGACACGTTACCGGACAAAGAGGTCTGACCTGTAATGATTGTTAACATAAACTTCACAATTATCAACGAATATTAATAAAAAATGCGAGCAGCTACGCAACTTAGAGTAAAAACTCAACAAATTACATGAGAGGAAAGTGAGGAAATAAAAGATGCCTTTTATCCCATCGCATCAGCAAAACTGTTTACTTAGTGATAAAAGGCAAATTATGAGGGGAATTCAAACGTTTGATTAACGAAGACCTAATTGAAAAATGAGACTTTCTGCTTCACAGCTAAAACTAAACTCAGCTGTCAGTTCAACTCCACCATCTACTGACTGGATAGAATGGGTTATTTCACAAGGGTCTGACTCCACAGATTTTGCTTTTTCTGTGAGTGTTTTCAACATGGATTCCGCTTCTCCTTGTGTGGCGAAAACATGCTGATACGAAGCAGTACAGTCTTTATTGTCCAATACTGTTCCCACATCTACACAACAGCAGGCTGCTGTTTCATCCGCGCTACAACGGTTAATCGCATCAGTCATTTTACTCTCCAAATAAACAAACTGTTAAGTAGCTATCATAACGCTGAAAAAGTGCTAAAAACTAGTGTGTATCAAAATATATTGCTAATAATTAAACATAAGTTTGATCTTACCCCGTATTTGCTTATTTAGTACTCCTTATTGGTCACTTTATGTTGTCATTTTGTTAAATATGTCGCATTTTTGAAAACAAGGTCACAATAAACACAAAACATACTTGCAACATATCAGGTGGTCAGACCTATACTCTAGTAACTGGTCTGATTTGTCATAACGGCAAGGGACCCTACAATTCTGCGCTTCTTGCGATAGAAGTCGCTTTATTCAAAATAAAACATAAGAGGGTTTTGGTCATGAACCAGAAAAACCTGTTCTCTAGATCAGCTTTAGCAATAGCAGTGGCAATTGTATCATCCAACGCAGGCGCGGCTGGTTTTTTGCTTAATGAATATTCTACATCCGCACTGGGACGCGCGTTTTCGGGAGCTGGTGCGATGGGCGACAACGCAAGTGAGGGAAGCCGAAACCCTGCTGCAATGATGTTATTTGATCGCCCTTCTCTTTCTGTTGGTGCCGTTTATATTGACCCGACTGTTGATATTAAAGGGCGTGATAAAGACATGTTCACTTCGAACAATATTGCACCAAATGCTCTTGTTCCTAATGCTCACTTTATCTTCCCTATCAATGATAAATGGGCCGTTGGTACATCAATGACCACCAACTTTGGTTTAGCTACTGATTTTCCTAAAGATTATGCAGGTGGGCTTGCTGGCGGTAAAACCGACTTAAAAACTGTTAACTTAAATCTAAGCGGTGCATATCGTTTAAATGATAATTTTAGTTTCGGTTTAGGCGTTAATGCTGTCTATGCTGATGCTGAAATCACACGACATGTGGGAGCCGGAGCCTCAAAAATCCCACCCTCCCTAGGAGTAACACCAAGCACAACCGCTGCCAAGCTTAAAGGTGATGACTGGGGCTATGGCTGGAATACTGGTATCTTATATGAATTCAATCAAGACAACCGCTTAAGCTTAACATATCGTTCAAAAGTTAAAGTTAAATTTGAAGATGGTAAATTCTCAAACGACCTTCCAACAATGCTTGGTGGGTTAAATGGTGGTAGCGTTAAAGGTAAACTCGATCTTAACCTGCCGGATATCTGGGAGTTTTCGGGTTACCATAAAGTCGCACCTCAATGGGCTCTACATTACAGTGCATCCTATACGGGTTGGAGTGAATTTAAAGAACTAACGGCTTATCAAAAAAGTGATGGACAAGTGCTATTCCATAAACCAGAGCACTTTAAAGATGCTTGGCGCTTAGCTTTAGGTACCACCTATTTCTATGATGATAATTGGACTTTCCGCACGGGTATTGCCTACGATGAAAGCCCAGTACCTGCTAAATACCGTTCAATATCCATTCCTGACCAAGACCGTTACTGGTTAAGCGCAGGTACCACTTATGCATTTAATGAAAATGCTTCTGTCGATGTTGGTATTGCTTACATGTATGGGAAGAAAGTTAATATTAATGAGAGACTAAAAGAAGACGACCCAACCACGATGACAAGCTTCAAATCTGAAGGCTCTGCTTGGTTATACGGTGTGAACTTCAACTACGCATTCTAATTAATTGAATTTTTAAATATCAGGGAGTTCTCTCCCTGATATTATTTTCAATATCAACTATCCCATCGCACTAATTTTCAAAACCTAACACAAATTTTCTTGACCGTTAGCCTCATCGTATGTAAATTAATTGTTAACCACACTAATTTAATCACTTAATTTCTTCAAACATAATTTGTTATCTCATTTTTTAAGATAAATCGCTTTATATTTCATTAGATTACCATTTATTCTCTGAATGTTCTTATTTGCAAGTACAACCAAATAGCATAATTTATACTGATGAAACTCTGCCAATATATGGGCTTTCATCAAACGGTATTAATCACGCTATATCTTATTATTGGCTTAGGCCGTGAAGGTATAAAAGAGGCAACAATGACAAAAACGTAGGGGGCTGTATGGGAACACTGTTTACTGTAGGTTTTATTGGTGTATTAGGCGTAATTGCCTTAATTGACACTATCTCTCAACGAGGAAAGCGAGACAATGAGTAGCTTGTTATTTATCACTCTCTAGTATCATTCGCATACAAGAGAGTGATAAACCTTCCAAAACCATTCAATTCACTAATCTATAGAATCAAGCTGGTCTTCAATTGCTGCCGCATTTGGGTTTTCTGTTGCTTTCAATGCACCACCACTTGATAAGAAATCATTTCGTTGGAAATAAGCTTCGCGCATCATTAAATATGGGTCCGAAGAGTTTTTAAGTAGACCATCCGAGTCCAGTAGCCTTGCACGCGTTTCAATCCCTTCAAGTGCCCATTTACCGGCTGACATCCAGAATGTCAGGTAACTCAACATTGGGTATAGGCCATCTGCAAGGTCCCCACCTTGTTCCCTAGGCGTTGCACTACCATATCCTGGTAGCACCACATACGGACCATAGCCCACATCATAGTAACCTAATGTATTACCAAAGCGTTTGGGTTCTTCTTTGGCTAACTGAGGGTTGGCCATTGTTGCGACATCAATTAACCCACCCATACCGAAGACAGTGTTCAAGAAGAAACGGTTAAAGTGTTTGAAACCTTGTGTGACTTCACCACGCAAGAAACTATTTAGCATACTTGCAGGTTCTTCAAGGTTAACAAAAAAGTTGGTTAATCCATTACGAGCGGGCATGGGAACATAATCATTCCAAGCAACAGCAACTGCCTTAAGACGTACGGGTCTAAGACGTTATAGTTGAAATTAAACATTGCTCTGTTAAAACCTTCTAATGGGTCTGAACGTTCATGTGTTTCTGGATCAATGTTACTTGCACAACCTGCAATTAACACCCCGCCCAGAAAAACGCCATCATGCGAAACTTCATAGCACCTCTCCCTTCCCTGCACCGTCCTACTACGGTACTTTCCACTGTAATAACAAATATACTTATAATAAGGCTCAAAAAGGATTTTTGTTAACCCTTTTGAGTGATCTGGTTACTTTAAGTATGAATTATATCTTATTTATTAATATCATCATTATAAGAAAATTGATCAATCTATACAAACTCAAATGCGTTCTTTTTGCCCAATTATTTGCCCTAAATTATGAATAATTCACTGTGATAGTGATTGTCGAACAGTTTACGTACAAAAAGCGACCAAAAGGGCTTTTTAACTCATATATGATATTATTTTTTCGTAACAACTTGATTCGATTGAATGCGGACAGTAAAATGCCCCTCGCAGTGATAACTGCATTTCAAAAGTCCCCTTAGTTAAATGGATATAACGAGCCCCTCCTAAGGGCTAGTTGCAGGTTCGATTCCTGCAGGGGACACCATTACCACTTCTAAACACCTCTCAAGACTTCCAATTTTTCAAATAAAAACAAAGAATTAATTATCTTGACTTCCAAGAAGGTCTAGTAACTTCTAGTGGAATCTAAGTACTAATGTGTATAGTATTGTGTATAGGTCTAGGTTCGATAAAAAAACTATACACATTATGCTGCTCACTGATATCCAAATTCGTAAAGCTAAGCCTAAAGATAAGGCTTACACCCTAAATGATGGCAATGGCTTATCCCTTCTCATTGAGCCCAATGGTTCCAAGGGTTGGCGGTTTCGTTATCGCTTTGCTGGCAAGCCTAAAATGATCTCATTTGGTGTGTATGGACAAATTTCTTTAGCCGATGCCAGAAGAAAAAGAGATGAAGCAAAAAAACAGCTTTCAGATGGCATAGACCCGAGTGATGCCCGCAAATCGGAAAAGATCACACAAAAATACGCTGCTGAAAATACGTTTAAAGCCGTTGCGATGGAATGGCATGCATCAAAATGTTCTACATGGTCAAAAGGCTATGCGAGCGAGATATTGCGTTGTTTTGAAATGATGTTTTTCCTTTCCATTGGTAGTCGACCTATTGACCAATTAGCGCCATTAGAATTACTTGCCGTATTGCAGAAGATAGAAAAACGTGGGGCATTAGAGCAAGCAAGTAAAATTCGCCGTCGTTGTGGTGAAGTGTTTAGGTATGCAGTTATTACAGGCCGAGCAAAATATAACCCTGCCCCTGATTTGTCTGTGCAATGAATAAGCCTGAAACCAAACATTTTCCATTCCTACAAGAAAGTGAAATCCCTGATTTTGTGAAGGGCACTTAATAACTATCAAGGCAGTAAAATCACGAAATATGCCACTCAGCTATTAATGCTAACAGGTGTTAGAACTGTTGAGTTAAGATTCGCGGAATGGTCAGAATTTGATTTTGAAAATGCACTTTGGGAAATACCTAAAGAACGAATGAAAAAGCGTCGCCCTCATTTAGTTCCTCTCTCACCACAGATATTAGAGATCCTTGATGAGCTAAAAGTTATTTCAGGGAACTATTCGCTACTTTTCCCTGGGCGTAATGATGCACGAAAACCAATCAGTGATGCGAGTATAAATAAGGTCATCGCCAAAATTGGCTATAAAGGAAGGCTGACAGGTCACGGATTTCGACACATGATGAGTACTATTTTGCATGAAAAAGGCTTTGATAGTGCGTGGGATAGAGTTGCAGCTTGCGCATGTTGATAAAAACTCCATCCGTGGAATTTATAATCATGCTTTATATTTTAATAACAGAATAATTATGATGAAATGGTATTCAGAAAAGCTATATTCTACCGTTAATAACATCTAACATTAAACAAATATGATGCGTCATCTGAAATTGCTTATTTTTAGGTAAACCCGGAAAATGACGGCGAGCACTACAGTCATAATAATGATTAAGCCCAATATTAACACCATATTGGTTAACACTAGCTCGAGTTACGTTTGTTATTTGATCAGATACATCAAGGAACATAGTCGACATATCTGCACCACCTCTCTGAGTATTACTGGAAACAAAATGTCTGACCCAAATAAGCTGTGTAGCCAATTCTTTATATATTAAATGAGCGGCTATCGCTGAAGGTTGCCCGCCACCTGTCTCAAATACCTTTCCTGTAATAGTGTAATCACCAAATCCAATAAAATGCTGTCCTACATACAAATGTTTATCTGTAAAAGGTTCAGGTCCACTATAATCAGCATTTCTTGCAAGCTTTCTGAAATTGTCACTGACATCAATGAGTTTATGGGGAGGTAATAATGCCACTT